>UCOM01000800.1:0-61084 GCA_900474385.1 Ormyrus pomaceus | reverse complement strand
TTTTTTTTTTTTTTTTTTTTTGCCGAGCGTATCAGATCGAGGAGAGGCGGGGAATAAAGGCAAAGGCGAGCTTTTTTGGGGATTTAATACTGTCTATGAATTATTGCGAGAGGATAATCGTTCGAGTGTGCCGGACGCTTTTTTTGCGGCGCGGCTTATCTTTTGTGGAACTGTGCAATGCGAGCATAACAGATATATCGTATTTTTCCGAGTAGTTGCTAAAGTAATCTGCCTCTGAGTCATAAATTGCTTTTTTATGAGTGTAACGCCGCGTGTTCGATGTACGTATACGTTTCAAGAGCTTTTGTCCGGCCGAAGATGAACAACAGAAAAATGAATCAATATTTCGAGCTCGCCTTGGCTCGTCGATCCGATGAAAAAATATCCACGCGCCCCGTAACCACTCGCGCAGCTCGATCGCGGAAAAATTGAACGACCGCCGATTAAACTAAAAAAGAAAAAAACAAGAAACAGATCCAAAAATCCGAGATCTCGAGAGGCGCGCTCGGTAGGAAAAATTAACGTCCTCAGGAAATAACCCGAGATCCTCCCGAGAGCGCGTGCTCCGGGTATATTTGCGATTCCATCACGTTCGTACGGGCCCGGCGGCAGCGACGTTGTACTCGTCGCCGACGCCGGAGGCACGCGCCGAACGTAAATTCCGGCGCGTATCGCCGAGGCACATAACGTCCCCGACCGTCCGGATTTGCATATTTTTTTGTCCGCGAAAAGCGATCTTCAGATCTGTTGACTGCACGCGGCTGCTCGGGAGATTGCGACTTGACCTTTGGAGGAGCTTGAAAGCGAGGCGCAAGGCTGCCTGGGGGGGAGACGCGGACTGGCACTTGGGGAGGTTTGGGTGGGCTTGAAATCGGCCGACAGAATGAAGATTGCATTGATAATGTCTTCTTAAGATGGTCTTGTATTTGATTCTCGATCGCACGATTGCCCGTTGAATTCTTTAGTCTTATTTCAAATTTTAGGCATCGCAAATTGAAAATGTATTAGTAATAACTAATGCAATAGGATTCTGTAGGTTACGGTAAAACTAAAAGCTTAAAAATTCAACATCTTAACATCGAATGAGACTAAAGAGTTCTAGCTGGTTTCTTTTGATAAAAAATCAAATAGGATTTTCGAAAGAAGAAATTGTTAGCAATAATATTCAATTCAAGGAACGCATTTACAATATCCGTAAACTCCCTTAATGGTTCATTAATTATTGTAGTTAACAAAAATCTTTAACTTCGTGTTATTTAATTAATTTTATTTCACGCGTACGATAAAAAAAAACTAATTCATATTTTGATTATTGCTTATACACCAACAAGTCTCCTTGACTCTTTTTAAATCGCAATATCATAAAATTACGAACAATGGGTAAAATTCTACTTCCATTAAAGGATACAGATTAGAACGTGCGATATCCCAAGCTGTCACTTGCGCACATTTCGAGTCTTTGAACTATAAATGACTCAATGCGATAAGTAAGGAGATGAAACCGCTGGACGCTTGGCGTTGGCGGAAACGTTCGATACGTCATTTAATTCACTCATATTCTTCTCTCCTCTCTCTCTCTCTTACGCGCCGCGCACTTTATTTCCTAAGCACGCATCACATAAATTTCCGTTATAAACTGGCCATCAGGAAAACTCTCGCAGCTTTACGATTGACCTTTGTTTATACGGTCGGGCGCTGAAGCGAATGCGAAAAAATTGTCTCATTATTATTGGATAATCGTGGCGCTGGTGTATGTGCGAGGCTCAATTACTTGGAGCGGAAATATAAATATGCTAATGTTTGATAACTTTATTGATGATAAATTGTCTCTATCATCCGGAAAAATGGCTGCAAATTTTTTTGTTTTCGAAATGGTTATGCAATATATTATACTCGGCTTTCGAGTACGTTTATTTTCTTGTCTTGTCAAGCCTAATTTTTCGCGCATCAATTAAAAGAATATTATATACATACTATTGTTTATGAATGTGGTTGATCATTTGATTAATCTCTCACAATTTTAATCATTTGAAAATTGATACAATTTTGGACGTACATAATTTTATTAGACATTATGCAAATCGGGGATTTCACTGAAAACGAATTGAAAAACTAACCTTTAACATCGTCCCAAACAAACTTTTTATCCGAAACAACCTCGATTCCCATCGAAACCCCGAATCTAACAACGAATTCTGTAATTTCAGTGTTTCGCAGAAAAAGCGGCCCTTGCATTATGGACTTATCTCGCAGCAGCTGAGCCACCTCCCGTTCCAAACAGCCTGTCCGCTAAGAAGGCAGAGAGAGAACACCTCGACAGACAAGTGCCGAATTACCCGCGTACCGCCCGAGTACCCCCAGCGACGATGGCCAGCAACTCGACGCACTGCTCGCCCTCGCGCTCGTCGCTGAGCTGCTGCCAGGCCGACAGCGGCAGCCAGAGCGACGTGCGCCAGGTGTGCGGCAACGGCGGCGGCCAAGTCAACAACAATTACTTCATGCAGGAGAAGCACCAGTTCCCCAAGAGGCCCGAGGTCGACCTGCAGTTCAGGAACATCAGGTACCGGGTCAACACGTGGACCATCAAGAATTTGAAGCCGAGTGAGTACAGTTTTTGTTTTCTTTTTTTCGTTGGACAACGCGGAGAAGTCGATGGAACGTTGAGCGTTCGAAGTACACTGCCTTTCGCTAATTGAATCGGCTTTAATTGCTTCCGGAATGCGACAAGATAAATGCTTCAACTGCAATTTTTAAACATTATCAGTGTTTTTTTTTTTTTTTTTTAAACATATATACACTGCACAGCGTGCGAGGAGTGTTTATTGCGCGAGAATCTTAATCAACATGCACGTGGCGGAGTAAATAAATAACTGTTAAATGCCCCGTCAGATGCGGAATATGCTAATGCATTCAAAATTCTTCCTCTATTGTATCGTTTAGTGAATCAATAACACCGCAGATCCCAGCAAAGTGTCGCGGAAAAAAAAATTCATTCCTCATTCGCGAATCAAAACATTTGCTCGAACCTGTCGATACCCGTTTTTTTCTTTTTCCCTATTAATAAATCAGCCGCAAAAAAGCAACTGCTTACGCACGTTCCAGGAGCATTAGAGGCATTGATCTCCGTCAGCTGCCGCTCGCAGCTCCAACCCACATTTATCAGCGTCGAATTAGCATGTCATCGCCGTTGCCTCGTCGAATTCGACTCTCGAGAAACTCGTTCGAGAAGCAACCTAACCGTATACCGGAGGTGCACTCGTGACTAATCGCCGGATCAGCTGTGCGAGCGGCTTCCTTTTTTTCTCTCTCTGTCTCTCTCTCTCTCTCTTTTTACTGGACGGGGAACCAGTTTTCGCCGCTCGGGTTTTTTTCAAGTAAATTTCTCCCGGAGAAGCGGGCCGCTGCTGGTAATCGGGACTACGTGTACTGCTTTCTTTACTTTTGATTAAGCGCTTGATTTTTCGTTGTTTATGACATGTTAGGTTGCTTTGGGGAAATTTGCTTTTTGCCGCTGTTGGCTACTTTTTAGCGTTTTAAGAAGCTTTTGCAACGTACTCTGTTACGATTTTCTTCGCAGAAGTACGAATATCGTTTATTTTTAATTTTTTCTACGACGAGTCGAATCTTTCGTCTTGATGATGAATAAATATTTTATTCAGATTACATTACAACAATTCAAAGAATTTATAGACTTTGATTAATTTCGAGAAGATGAGATTGTAAAAATGCAAAGTAGTACGGAAATTATCTGTGTAGGAGAGAAGGAAGAAAAGAAAATGGAAAGTAGCCTTCTATATATGAAAGTCCGATGATGCTATCACCGTTTCACGAGGAGAAATTACGTTATGCAAAATTCAATCCACGCACTTTGCTTTTCATTTATCAGTGTTTTTTTCAAATAAAACCTAATATCCCTTACGCCAACGATAATCGTCACTTTCTTTAAAAAGAAATGTTGTAATTACTCGATTAGAACGTGCATGAATTATATTAAAGCTCCGAGATAAGGCTTCTCACGTGACTTATCGATGCGCTAATCATAAATAATAAATCAGCTGGCAAATATTTGCCACTGCAGTAAATCGTAAATGCAACAACAACATTTTCGAATTGCTTTTATAGCGTGGTTAAATTTCAAATTGCACATGTAAACGAATCTTTACGTTAGGAGGATAACAGAGGAAACGTTTGTACTTTATGATGAATCTTGATGCTATCGTCAGTTTTTTTGCTTCAATTGTTATTACAAGCACGTTATCTTCGGTACAATAGTGCAATTCAGTAAAATTTTATCGCAAGCACTTTTTAAGCACGAACGTAAAATGACTAGGAAACCAACAAACTTGAAGCGAATTTTTAAGAACCGTAACAGATTCTAATTTCTGAAGTGCTGCAAAGAAGATCCGGTGGAACCTTTTTTCCAGAAATTTCATAAAATCCAACTCTCGATCAGCGCAAGCAAGAAGATAATCCAGCATTAAAAAAAAAAAAAACGAAAACTATCAGGAAAAACACGATAGCACAATCGCGAAACGCAAATGCTCCTCTCGCAGCGTCGCCTCCCTCTTCTTACTCCGCTGAAAAACTGCGGATCTATAAAAGTCCAATAATTTTTCGCCGACCGACGCAGAGAAAAAAGCCAGGCGATAAACATTGCCAATGTGTTTCTCGATCACGTTTTTCGCGTTACTATCCGCCTTGAACCGCTTGAGAGTAAAGAAGCACGTGACAGGCGCCTAAGAACACCGCGGTGCGTGGGAACGGAAAAAAATTCTTCGCGACCTTTTTTCGCAAGCGCGTAAGAGGGATTATTAATGGCGAGGCTGATGGAAGATGACTACCTCGCTGTTTTATTGGGGCCTCTGACTGATAGGGCTGATTTTATATATTGGAGTTGGAAATGTGCAATTGATGCTTCTGAAAGTTATTGGGTTCAAGGTGTTTTGAAATAATATTCTGCATTTCTGAAAAAGTTTCCTATAAAAACTTTCCTCTCGCTTCCTAATTATAATTTAATTACATTTCTGTCAAAATTATCTCAAGTAAAAATTTCAAACCTTTCTTTAAGCGTACAATAATTTTTCCACTTATTTGGCATTCTACATTCACATTTTGCTAGAAATAATGTTACGAAGAAGGATGCTATTATTTATGTGCAATTAATTATACGTATTATTTTTAATATTTAAAACTAAAAGAATGAAAAAAGTAAATGAAAACAAAGATATTTTTCAGTGAATGGGCCAAGACGATGTAATCATATAAATTTGCTTGTTAGATCACGTGAAGCATTTGAAAACCAAATAAAAAAAAAATTCTACGAAAACTTTTAGTGAAATTCACGTCCACTTCCTGCCCTACCAGTTCGACTGGAAAATCCACTCGAAAAGATCGTGCCTTTTAATGAGATCGTGCCTTTTAATGATAATGATGTCAAGTAAAATTTTGGCCAAATTCGACTACGTAAAATCGTCCATTTCAAAACATTAATTTAAAATTATTACTGGAAGTTATATTCCGCGGGAATTTTTGTCTGGCGGTGACTGATGAGTTCATTAAATACCTTAGTCATTAAATATTAGCAATTTTGTGTTAAGCGAGCAATTTTAATTGTATATCCTCTAAAAAAGAAAAAAAACTCCATTACGCCGGTAATCGGTGATATACAACTCAGGAATCGCGCCTAATAAAGTTTGTTTTTTGATTCGAAGTTCAACGTTTAATTATTCTCAGTTAATGTACGCTTGCAACTACACTTACTACTACTATCCTGCTATGAAAATCGCAGGTTTTTGTCGGATTGAGATAATGATTTAATTGCATTAGGCGGTAATTTTTCTTGGTACAGAAAAGACAAGAGTATGTGACAAAAACGAGCGCCGATTACTCTTGAATTTATAAGATTGACAGTACAGTACGGGTTAAAAAAAATGTAAATTTCTTTTGGGAAGAAAAGCGTGTAATTTTATTATAATTAACCTTTATAGCGACGTTTCTTTAATTTTCTTTTTTACGCTTCATAAACTATTTCGATGATTACAAAGTAATAATTTGTTTCGAAAAATCGTTTTTATTATACAAGAGCACTTTGACATCTAGACTTAAATTAATTTTCAAGTGTCATGCAATTATATTAAGCACAAGTGGTATTTATTAAAATTTTTTTTTTTTTTTACTAAAAGCCATGATTCGAGCGTGAATTTTAAATTACGTCCAATTTTTTCTTGTTAATTGCACTAAGCTTTACACAACAGTACTTTAAAAATATTTGTTCTTGAAATTTTTTTTTAAATTCTCCACTTCAGCACAATACCCATTTATCTTGTATTTTACGTCTCAGGCGTTATTCATCATTTGGCTTACGTTCAATTTTACATAATATAAATGTAAGCCTTCTTCTCTTAACGAACTTAAGACCAGAAGTTTTGAAATATGCACTGTAGTACCGGCGTCTGTTGTACAGAAACTCAAAACGGCAGCTCCAATCAATTCGAAGCAACTTATCATTCCCCCGTGCTCGTCTGGCGCCAAAAAATTCTCCCGAAGCAAATAAAAGTCTTCCGAAACCAAACCGCTCCCACACTCATCTACCGACCAGCCCGTAAGCCGAAACACACCCGACTCTCGCAGACTCGGTCGCATCGACATCGACCGCCGCCGCCGCAGCTCGATCGGCGAACGGGAACGGCGCTCGGTGATCCTCGGCGCTCGTCACGCTCGCCGGAGCCCCGAGAGTTGCGCGCATCCGTTTTGCGCTCGCGTTGGTTTATTCAAGAGGAAGTGCGAGAGGCCCCATTGTCTTCGTGGGAATTGCGAATGTCGGCCGCTTCGTCGTCGTCGTCGCGCTTTTAGAGACGGGTTTTTCGATGCTTCGTTGTAGGAGTCGGATGCTTGACGACTGATTATTGTGCTATAATAATTTTTATGAGTGTGCTATTAGTTGAACATTTTAAGAATTCCATTATTTCTCAAGCGAACAGTGGGTAATAATGAGGGTCGTTGGACGTTCTTTATAAAATTTTAGAATGCAATGCGTGCTAAAAATTGGGCTTTTCATATACTCGGAAATGCGGCACAAAAATGTGCCTCGAGCGAGCGTCCGTTTTCCATTTACGGTGGTTTTTATGCTCTTCAATTGACACATCGAACGGGCATTCTTCAATAATCGAATGACGCGTTCGTACGGCGACGATAAAAATTGCATATACCACTCTCCGGACAAACAAACCTTACGGCAAATGCGGTGCAGCGTAATAATGAGCCTCGCATCGAGCACCGTTCCGCGGCGCGCAATATATATATAGCCTCCTTTCAAGTTCAACAAATGGAAGGCTGCTCAAACGAACTCCAACGTGTTCGCTTAGCGAGCAAACGTTAGAATTCCGCGCGCGAGGTGCAGTTTTTTCGTATAAACGCCGTCGAAATCCGGGAAAGCAAACATTGCCCAGACGTTTTCGGATGCTTAACCGACGATTCCGCAGCGGGATTTAAATAATTAATATAAAAGGTAAATAACTGCAGCGTATAAACTGACGCGTCATCCGCAACCGGTATCGAGAGACAATGGCAGTTAACGCATCTCCGCGCCTTGACTCATTTTTCTCTCGCAGAAGTCATTCGCGGCTAAATTTCCACGATTAGTAATCCATAAATATCTTCGGTCGCGGTCTCGAAAAAAAAGAAAAAAAAAAAACGTCGTCCAGTTTTTCCACGAAAGCGGCGCGGTCATAAAAAAAAACGCGCGCGCGCGCGCGCGACTTCTTGCCGCCGCGATCGTTTATCAATCGGCGGGCAAAAAGCCGTCGGAGGCGGACGCCGAAGATAAATCGAGTGATATGCGAAAGTCGCGAAGGTGAGCGCGTGGAATCGAATCTGACCTGGGCGGCGATCGGCGACGTCACGGATATACGTGCCGGCAGCGCTTCCCGTCGTCGCGAATTAAAAGCGAATTTTATAGTGACTCATATATGTCGGCGCCGCGTTCTATATACTAAGTGTGCGTCGACTGTTTCTCTTGCAATTTGTTGACAACAAGTTTTTGCGGCGAATTTTATCTTCGGTATTTTAAAGGTGGACCGTTTGAATAATTATGTGTTATTCGGACGGCTTGCCGTCGCTGAAAGTGAAAAATGTTTTGGAAGTGTCGTTAAATTGTCGTTTACTTTTTAAATATTTAGATAATAATTGCTCAACCGATGCTCAAAGATAATAAATTCGAGGCTCATTGTTATTTCCCGAACGAAAATGTTTTTCGCATTCCAAGCGGCGCCGCGTTATTTCCTCAAACTTTTCCTCTTCCGAAATTAAGTTTTCTCATCACAATTTAAGAAGAAAACGTTGCCTAATGCACGCCAATCAAAGCCTTCTCCGCCAACCTCCCGAGGCAATTCCAGCGCCGCAAAAGGCAGCTAAACGGCTAATTAATCCCGCGGCAGGCACACATTTCAACGCCCGAACGGCATACTAATGCCGCTCTGACGCAAAACCCACTCCGGCACAGGTTTTCGCGCCTCTCGGCATTATCTCACGCCGCCGCCGCCGCTGCTGCTGCTGCTGCTGCTGCACCCAATTCGCGGTCAGCTGATGAGTAAGTCGCCCGATTTTCCTCGTGTACTTGTTGCGACACTCGGGCTTCGTCGAGCTTTTTATTAGGCGGCGAACGCATTTGCATGGACGGCCGGTTGCGACTCGGGAAGTTGTATGGGATTGACGTGCGATTTGTTGGAAAATTAAAAGTGTGCACTGGTCAAATCTGTTTTCATTAAAACAATGGAATTGGAAAACGTAGTGGCTGAAACAGTCCACCGGAATTCAAGTTAATTAAAAAGTATTTATTGCCGACTAAAGCGAAAGTACACACTTGACTTTTAGCACACTTTTTTCCGCGTTCGCGACGAGATGGTCGATCGTAATCGTTCGTAGTTAATCAGAGAGATGTATCGCGAAGACTTTCATTGAAATTCTAAGAAGTAGTTTAGAGAGTTGGGTAGGATTTAATACTTCTCTGTAATTGAGTATTGTGCGATTAAATTTTTCTTGCATGAATTTGAGATTAAAAATAATCGTGCCAGACTTCGTCAGAGATCTTGATCAACAGCACGTGTATTTAGTTTTACTTCTTACATAAATGAAATTTTGACAAAATAGGCCGAAAGTTAAGTAAAATATTCGAGAAATTTTTATCTGAATAAATTTATTTTTAGTAATAAATTTTAATTATTAGATTTAGATACAATGGATAAAAACCTAGTATTTTTATCAATAATTTTCCTTATTATTTATTAATTTTTCGTGTATCTTCCTACAGCGTTTGACCCAGAAATCGAACTCTCGTTCATATTTTTAATTTTCTCACCAGATAAACCAGCCAGCACAACAAACAAGTCAGAGATTGCCCGCTATACAAATCGCTAAACTCGTATATTTTTAGATCTCCATCGCCATCCCCGCATCGAAACGTCGTCGCCTCGTTGCACGAGCATTAACGTCGTCCTCCGCCGTCCAGCCGACGTACAACGTCCGAAAAAAAAAAAAAAGAGCCGAGTTCAAGGTCGGTGAAATTTCACCTTGACTCGCCGGCTTATCGGCTTCCGCGAGCTTCTTTGTTGCACAACCCCAGCCGGTCTGCGCGAAAAATCGCCGAGACGACGAGCGCAAGTGGCCAGATATCTGCTCGGGGATATAAAAGATCGGTGTGTTCGAGAAGCTTCAGGCGTTTTTCTTAAACGCTTCATTGTCCGAGCCAATTAGTCTTTGGAGTTGATGAATCGCTGTCGGCGGCTATCTGAGTGCTGTCGCCGAGTTTTTTTTTTCTTTTTTTTTTGCGGAGAATTATCGGAATAAGGTCGCGGAGACTCGTCCGCGGATGCTGCGAGCTTTCTTGGGTGCATCTCTCGGCGAGAAAAATATATAGTGGAGTCGAGGATTGGTTTCGGCTTCTGCAGGAGAGTTTTAGACTTTGAGGAGCTTGAAAATAATTGCGTTCAAGTTTATCGGCTACAATTTGTTTTCAAGATCGTTGTTTATCTTAAGAGGCAATTAATTGATTTCTGCAGAAACAAATAAATTGTAGCCGATAAAATGATAAAATGATTTGAGGAGGGAGATTTGATTTTTAAGGCGAAAAGACCTAAATTGATCTACAGAGATGCTAGAGTTAATTAAGACCACTTGAATTACTGGAAAATTATTATCTTTTTTAGTGGTTTGGTTCTCGGTCAACCGAAGCAAAATTAAAATTTCAAATAAAAAAACAAAAAAAAAAAAAAAAATTGTTATTGAAAATTTCATTTATTATGAAAAAAAAACTTGCTTTAATCGCTACGTACATCAATTTTCTCTTAGAGTGGAAAAGAATAGCAAATCCACATAATGACGCTTTACAAAGCTAACTAGAATCGTAGAAAAACGCTCTTGCAGAAACTGATAACTCGAGCTTTTTTTTTCTCCATCATGCAGCGCCATTGATTATCTTTTCTCAAATGAACGTTCGATCGATCGCAACTTACGTGACTCACTCTGATTTCGAAATACAGCGTGTGTTGTAGTGCGATATCCCCGTCATCTAATCGAGACGTCAATTCTAATTGAAGAATGCGCGCAGCCAAAGCTGTGCGTTCGGATCAGCGAAGTTTAACGATTCTCTGGTTCAGCTCTCGTGTCTTCGACGATTGTTTATCGAGGAAAAATACGCCTTTGTTTTAAATCACTTTTGAAGTTTCTATAAGCGTTTCAATCACTCGGATGACATTTATTATTAAGCAATGAGCTCGTTAAGCTAATAAAACACGCTGTTACGGTTATCTGCCGGACGGATAAAACTTTCTCCCCGAAAGTGTCAGACACTTCATTCGTAGATTTATCGCGCTCTAATTGAAAGTGAATTCAAAACAAGTTTCACGAATATATATATATATATATATATTAGCTGTATTTTTTTTTAAGAATTAAAGATTGCGATTTTCTTAAGTAGTCATACGTTATTGTGATTTTTAACAATCCTAACAATTTTCGAGTAATGAAACATCTCATATAGGAGTTATCTAAGAAGGCTTGATACAATTCGGTCTTGAAATTCGGAAGCTGAAAACAATGGCTTGATTAATGAAGGGTCATCTATTTGTGCGAAAGGATTGCGATATAATTGAATGTCAGAAGTAATTGGCTCGATTAATTTAAGCAGTCGATATTTTTAGCGCAAGCACAGATTTCGCGCGCTTTTTCAATGACGAAAAACTAGCCGGCGAACGAGTCGTTTTTCAGCTTCACGGTCAGGCTGATAAGAGGCACCGGACAGGGATATATAACAAATATTCGAGATTGATAAGGACGGCAACCTTGAACCTTTAGTTGTTACAACGAGTGGAGAATTTGCGACTTTTTTTCTGCCGAGTTTCGCGATTCGAGAAAGTTCGTGTTTCTCGGTGATACTTTTTCTAACCGCCGATTGCGGTGATGACGCTTCTCGCGGTGGTTCATTCACAGCCGTTGCTTGGTTGAGGTCTTAGTGGAGGAGTTCATCGGTCGGTTGGGCGGTGATTTAAATATATAGTAATGCGTGGAAATACTTGAGAAAATGGTGATACATTATTCGAACGTATCTTGTTTTGATTAAATAATGTTTGGATACTGATTAGGCAACAATTTTTTATATTTTTTATATAAAGATTTAATCGACGTGCTTTGAAAATGACTTGAGAATTCGTACGTATTAAAGTGTAGTATGACGATACAGTATGATAAGCAATGAGTATGTCTGAAAAATTAAACGGTTCAATTGTGAATGAAACAGTTAATTTTTTCATTTAAAAATTTTACTGACTCTCCCAGGCATTCTCTTGGTTGTTGGTTATGAAGTTGTGGCAAAAGGACAACGATGAAATATCTATTTATTTCAAAATCAAAGTGATCAAAGTATAACCAAAAACAAAGACCTTTTAACAAAATTACGGAAATTTACTTCAATTACTTCACGGCACTTTTCTGATTGACGGGCTTCAACCTTTGCCTTCCAAACATCACTTTTGTCCCTGAACGTTACGTCACCGTATCGACTCGATTGGGGCGCGATCGCCTTGAGGGCTCTCGCGATAAAGCGCGAAATTTTCCTGCACGCCGTTGATAATTGGACGATGACCGCGGCATTATCGCCATGCCATCGATTTTCGGCTCCCACGTGTAAGAAGGCATGTTTACGTGATTGAATCGTATATTATTTAATAAGCGAAGGTCGCGGAATAGAGAAGAAAGGATGATTTTGACTTATTGATCAAAAAGCTGATATCCTCGTAGGTGACATAAATTCTTTATCTGTCTAGACTTTTATACGTTAGAGATGTTCTATTTATGATATCAGTAGTTTGTTTTAGAAGCTATATATACTATTAATCATCACTTGTTTGAGCTTAAGCATCATTGATGAATTTTAGAAAATTTAACTAATGCTGGAAAGCCATAAACGTACATACATAAATTGTTTACGAAAATAATCGCAAAAACTTGAGTGAAAAGATTTTCTAGTATTCTTGAAAATTATACAAGGCATTTAATTTAATTAAAAGAAATTTTGAAGAAAACCTATCTTGCATTTTAAAAAATATTTGTGAATAACTGCATTAAGTCATAACTGATTACGAAGTTTAATCAATGCTTTTGAAATTACGAGACATTAAAATTAATTAATGCAAATTTTAAAAACGTCTCGAAAAACGCCTCTTTATCTTAAAAGTTTAAATTCGTTACCTAACATTCAAAGATACTGTTATCACAAAACAATCGTTGCACTCATTGCATCTCTCATTACCGCAACAATTGTCTCTGCTCGCGGTTCAAAGTACCTGTGATTCTTTCAAGCGCGTCTTGCATCTTCTGCCTCCTACTCGGGCAAGCAAAACGCGCTCGATCAAAAATCAGAGAGAAAAATGGCTCGATCAATTCTTAGAACGCGGCTCGAAAGCTCTTTTGCTTTTGTCCGCGTGACATAACGCAGCTGGCCGAGTCTCCCCCCCGTCGCAATCGATGCAGAGCTGACCGATGTTTTCCAGCGAGCGTCGCCGTTCGTGTCTGCGAGAGATTGTCGATTTGATGAATTAGATGCGCCGTGCGCGCGATTTGTTCTGCTGTTGATAAGCGTAATTGCTGCTGATATGTACGCTCGGATCGGATTGGGAGTTTTGTGCGAGGCTGTATTGGGGAAGGTAGAGAGTTTGTGCGAGTGTAGTAGATTGTTGTGGTAAAACTGTAATGTATAAATCTTAGCTAGAAAAAATTCATTCGAAAATATTTTTTTTAATTTATCAGATTTTTTGTAATCTATACTTTGATTTCAAATTTAACAAATAACAATGTTGCAAAAGATCTGCTGGATAATATATATCGACTCAAATATAAGGTAAAAATAATCATCGCCGATACCGATCTGAATGCGAAGGCAAAAAGTTTTTGCAGATAAAATCGTCGATATCTAAAATATCCTTGATAAAAATGTGCGGAAGTAACGAGATATACTTGCCATTGAATTGTTGATTTAGATACCGAGTTAAAATGTCAATACCCCATTCTCATAAATTTAGTTTGCATTGATCGCTATATTTCATGTGGATATTAGATTACTTGTTAATTTATGTCTGTCTCGCTATAATTTGCACTTTGTTTTTATGAAAAATATTTTTAATTTTTAATTTCCGTTGATTTAATAACAAATTTAATACAACGGGTAGAAATTTTAAAGAGTCTTAGGCCGGTTTTTAAACGAGTCGAAACTATTTTTTTTTCTTTTTTCTTTTTAATGAAAGACCTTCCATCTGTTTATTCTCGTGAGTATAATGTTATATAAATAATTGCTGCGAAAATATATTCGCAGTTGTAAATGAGAAAGGCTTAAAAAAATTGGAGGCGTTACAGGATAATGATGGTTTCGCGATTGTTAGATTATGACGCTCTTTGCACTTTTTAATATTCATGGAGCAATTAAGTAATAAATGTTAATGGCTGAAGGCGGAAAAAAAAATTGCCCGATTACAGTTTTATTGTCTCGTCTAAAAGTGAACGCAACTATACAGTGCTCGGTTTTTCCCTCCCCGCGCGGGATTTCCCTTTTCTTTTTTTTTTTTTATTTTTTCCGCTGCAGCGATCGAGCTATCAAAAAATATGACCCTCTTAACTTTCGAACTGTTTTCCGACCGAAAAACCTCGCCACCCTGTAACATATACCGCTTAAGAAGCTCAGCCGGAAGTCTCGAGTGCGGAAAACATAATCTCACGTTTCTGATTTCAGCACCGAACGAAATTCTCCATGGCGTGAGCGGGGAATTTCGCGCTGGCGAATTGACGGCGATCATGGGTCCGTCGGGCGCCGGAAAGTCGACGCTGCTCAACGTCCTCGCCGGATACACGTGAGTAAATTGCTCGTTACTTCTCTTGGAAAAGTGTCGCTTGCGCGCGGCGTACGGTCTGGATATTTGGGAAAATTGGCCGGGCTGAAGAAATTTTGCTGGTCAGGGAGGGCAATGATGAGTGTCTGAAAAAAAATGAAGAAAGTTTTTCGCGGTGGATGAAAATTCTTTTTCTTTTTTTTTTTTTTATTTACACTTTGTAAATTGAAGAAAGTTTTGTGCAGTTATTAGCTCGAAGGAAAGAAAAATGGTTGAAACGTGCAATAACGAGAATTCATACTTAATTAAGACTGATTCAGGATTAATTGAAGTGGGTTTGATTAGCCATTATATTCAGTTAAAATAATGAGGAAAGATTGTAAGTTGACGCAGAAAAAAAAAATACACAAAGATTAATTTAATCTTTAGAATTTTATCAATGCTTCGATAATATTACGTTTGATTTCCGAGATCTATTCGTTGCTGCAATCAGTCAAAGATTGTCAATCTTGCCTAATTGGCACGCAATCGACAATGCAGAATTTCAAAATTAAATAAATATCTCATTGAAGATACATTTTTTCGAATTAAGATTACAAACCTGACGAAAATTTGAAGAATTTTCGTACGTTTTTCTGGAATAGGCATCGAAATTCTCGCAATTATTTTTCAATGCACGCGCTACTTACTATGACTAACTCTGCTTACGTTTATCGTAAAAGGTAAGCGCAATTATTAACATTTCTGCGAGCAAGTGAAACTATCAAAATACATATTTGATTGTCTGCGATTTCCTTTTAATTTTAATGCCATGCGCGTAATTATTGAGATTTCAGTGTTATGAACCAAGATTTAATTATATAGAGTATAAATGAAAGCCGATGATTTTTCTTTCATGGATGTATTATAATTTCTATAATTATCTATAAAACATCAATAGGCCAGCTAGGTAATTAAATTTCACAGAATTTATATAAAAACAATACGCTGACACTTTAATTCGTTTCAAATTAAAAGCGTAACAAACCCCATAACGCGCTAAACCCATCATTGGCCCGGATCACCGCGACGCAGCTTCTTCGCGCACGCTGCCCGTGTGGCGCGTTGCGTAGCCGAGGCCATGTCGTTATCCGCGCGCTGACATCACGACGACGACGAGTGACGTGCGAACGGCTCGCGGTGGGCGAGTCCGCGTCGATTGTGTACTCGTTCCCGAAACGTCGTCGATCGGCAAAAGTGCGAGCGGGTCGAGACCATTGGCTCGAGTCGCGCGCTGCTTTGATTTTCGCGCGAGGAGGACAGAGTGGGGATTCTTAGCTCCTTGTCGCGAGTTTTTTTGGGAGAAATGTTGACGTTAATTTGGTTCTTTAATCTCAAGTTTTGAATTTGTTCATTCTTTCGTTAATTTCATTTAATCAACTGCGATTAAAAATGAATTTTAGCGGCATTTAATCGATTTCAATAAAATCGAAGCGGCTGATCAAAGTTGTTTTCTTGATTAATTTTGCCCCTTTTAACGTTGAAGCCCTTTCCGAAACTTTAAAACAAGCCTCCCGCAGTTCAAACTAATATATACCGTTCGCAATCCACGCTCGATCCTTAAAAAAAAATTCTACCACCGGTACGCAATCCTTCCCGTTCCAATAAACAACCGAAATTCGCGCGACGTTACGAAATTCGTCGGAGCTAAAAAATTCGCGCCACGTTAATTTCACATACTCGCGCCCAGTTTCTTCACCGTCGACGTTCACATTATAACACACACCTCCGAGGCGAATCTCGAGAGCCGCGCGCGCGCGGAATATCGCGATTGAAGCGCGAAGGCCGGGAAAACTGTACTGGAATAATTAGCGATCGGCTTACTTAGAAATGCCGGTGATTAGGTAATGCCGCGGCCGAGCCGGCGGAACAATGCCGCGAGAGAGAGAACCATTGCCGGCTCGTTCACGCGCCCGTGAACAACGAGCGTATGGCTGCTTCATTTTTTGCACCTGCACACGCAGCAGCGCCGAGATCGCGTACAGCTCCTTTGTTTTTGCTTCTTTCGAGGCTGTAATATGGATATTCGTCTGTGCCTTTTGATTGAATTTTGTTGGCGTTCGTATGAGGGAGATTTATTTTGTAGGAATTTGTGGGGAAATAATCTCTTGTGAAAAGTTTGTTTCAGGTCGATTTTTTAAATGCTATTCAAGTGGACGGCTTGCTACATTTTTTGCGTCTTGTAATCCGGCAAAATGTTGTTATTAATAAGCAAACCTATAAATTAGCGATTTCACATCAGAATTTAAATCACTTGACCTTGGAAAATTAGCCGATCGCGCGGGAACAATCATAAATTTGAAGCAGCCATATTTGCAACATTTTTATTAGCATCCTTATAGCGAAATGGTAGGCAGAAGTCGTTTGAACGATCAAGGCGACATAACAGATAAAAAGTAGGTGCATTTTAGGCGATGATTACAGTGTCGTTTCAATCGCGTGATTAAAGAGAAGCTTAATCTTCTAAAACAAAACATGTTTTTGGCTAGTGGTTTTATTTGATTGACATTTACTTTGTATACAAAAACTTTAAATTATCTTATAAATGGCTTTGCGCTCGGCATATTGCACAGCTGAATTTTTTATAACGCAAGGTTCATATTTTCAAGCGAAAAGAAATTCTTCTTTAGAAAACGTAACTCCTACTCTAACAAATAGTGAAACATAATAATAAAAATAATTGGAAAAAAAAAGAGTTTTAAAACCTAGTCCAAAGCGTACATTTCCCATACATAAATAAACGGCCACATAAAAGAGCCGTAAAGAACCCGTAAACTCAACGATCCCCCATAAATCCGTCCGTAATACTCAGCGTCTTAACTCACTCCATCAAACCCCACTCAGCCACAATAACCCGGTAGACATTTCGCGAGCACGGAGCGAAGCTCGAGTTACCCGCGCGCCGAAACTCCCCGCCGCGCGGCTAGTACAACGTAGAAATCGCTTTTCACTTTTCTCGCGTGCAGGCCCGCGCGCGCACGTTTCTTCTGGAGTTTTCGCGCGCCGCTCGACCGCCGCGCGATTGCGATACACATCAGCGGCCGCCTCGCGGCTTGGAAAACTGCGCGAGAACTTTCGCGCGGTTCCATTGGGGATAATCGGCGAGTACGGGGAGTTTTCGTTCGTCGGTGAAAATTCTGGGTGAGCGCAATCGGGTTCCAGAACGATCGGCGCGGAGGTCAGCTGTTGGCTGAGGGATTGGGTGGAAAGCGGTGTTGGGTCTAGTTTGTACAGCGGCGGTAGTTTGGATTATCAGTCAGTTGGCCGGTTTAGCAAGCATTAGCTTTTGATACACAGACTTTCGCGGGAAATAAATAAGCGGCTTGTCTATTTTTTATTGAATCAATATAATGATAAATTGAAGGAGCAGATAAAAGACGATAGAGATTGAAAAGATTTTTAATAATTTTGATTGTTTTTCACGGCGAATCCGACAATCTGTTTTGATGTAACGAGTAAATAGTTATTTTTTGTAGACCAATTCTAGAAAATCGGTTTTTTGTCCGATAAAGCGAGAAGGTCGGGTTTTATCAAATCTAAAAATAGACAAGCTGTCAGCAGACACTCCTGTCTTTTCTAAAAATTATAAAGCGGATGTACATAACTGTTTTCTGAAAGACTGAAAAAAAAACCAATCAAAACATCGGTTAAATGACCCGAAGATAAACAAACCGAAAACTTGTATCTTTTGCGTTAAAAGAAGCCAGATGCAATAACCATAAAGACGTAAAGTAAAAACTCCGGCTTTGAGCATTTTTTTATTGTACAATCAACATTCTTGAGTCCAGACGCCTTTATTAAAAAAAACTTTCTAATCCACCATAAGAGGACGAATGAGAGATCAAAATTCAGCTAAAAATATCAGCGCAATAACAAGCAAAAGTATAAGCTGCGTCAATGTAGCGAAAAAAATTCTCGCCCGAACCTCCGAGCGCACACAGACTACTTATATCTTTCTAACCTTTGTTCCCACGCCTAAAACTAACGACTGTTCCCGAAATTCGGTTCGCAGAGTAAACGGCATGAGCGGCGAGATCCTGGTGAACGGCAAGACGCGGACGCCGAACAGCGAGAGGTGGCGGCGCACCTCCTGCTACATCCAGCAGTATTCCGTCCAGCGTACCAGGCTGACGGTCGGCGAGGCGATGACCATCGCCGCCCACCTCAAGCTCGGCTGCACCATCAGTTCCGCCTTCAAGCACACGCAGGTGAGGCTCCTCGGCAAAGCGCTTCCTCTTCGCGTATATTACGTACTTCTTGGCGCGCGCGCGCTCTTCTTAATTCGATTGCGTACGCAGCTTGCAGTTCGTCGGGCATTTGTATTTAGCTGCTTCGGTTAGGAGCGCTGACGAGGAAAGGGAATACCGAAAATTGTCGAAATATATTAGTCGTTGAAATGGTAAAAAATAGATTCAAAAAAATTATTATAATAATCTATGTATAGATTTCATGATAATAGCATTTTTATGGAGGATAAATATAAAAATACATATTTTTTTATCAGTAATTATGACCGCTATCAGTTTTCTGCGTTAATTTCTGTTTGGTCAATATCTTTCGACTACTGTATACTCGTAAAGCATCCTTTTATCTCGAGCTGAAGTGCATTTTCATGTCAGAATAATAGTATACATTTGCCACTTTAATGTTCATTAATCACGGCACCATAAAATCGGCATTTAAGTTAAAAATTCCCTTCACATTTTTCAACATCCCAGCGATTTTCATTAAATAAATCAATAATCCAACGATCCCTTAAAATCCCTTAAAACTTGAGTGAAATAAACCAAAATCGTACGGAGCCTCGAATTTCCTCACTCGATCACACCTAAAATAAATAGCAATCGTCCCTCGGCGCGCGCAAAATCTTGGCCTCCCAGCAAATTTCGACAGTATTCGTGCAGATGGCCCGTCGCTGATAAAGGAAATCTTCCACAGACTCGCGTCGCTCGCTTGCCGCTGAATTTATTGTTATTGTCCGCGAGCCGACGTAATGAATTTCGCATAATTAAACGGCTCATTCGTTATACGTCCCGCGTGGAGTTGACGCAACTCTCGCGGGAATCGGCGATTTATATTATTTTTTTGCCTGGCTTTCGATTTCTGTACGAAGGAGAGTGTCGATTCGGCGGGGGCCTTTCGAGAGAGAAAGAGAGAGAAGAGCCGAGAGTGGGTCAGCGCGGATTGATTTATTGCGAGGCTGTTGAGGAGAGGAGAAATTTTTCGGCTCGTCATAATAATGATTTTATGCGCGAGGGTAAATATTGCAGTAACAAGCTTCAGTGTCTTTGGACGTAAAATACGAGGTCTCCCGGAGTTTTTAGAATGTCTCGGATTTCCAGTTGATAAAACATTTGGCAATCGATTTATCTCGGCCATCCTTGGTAATCTCGATTATTTCGCGTAAATAAAGAACCTTGCCAGAAAAGCCGACTCGCCAAACGACCTGTCAAGCTGGCCGTAAAATTATCGAAGAACGCCAGCCGGCCATTCGTTCGACGATCAGGCTCCCATTAAACCGAAATAACAGGCCTCCGCCGCCTGCCTAATCAGGGCAGTAAGCCTCCGCAATTTCCTGCTGCGCTCGATTTGCAAGTGCGCATATCAATTTCCCAACCGAAAAAGCCAGCGAACCCGCTCTCCCGCCGCGAGCGGCTCGAGGGGCTTCGAGAAAGATCAGCGTCGCGGAGGAGAACCACGGCTTTCGCAAGCCGATTCGCCACCTAAGGGCCGCCGCCGCCGCCGCCGCCGTCGGTTATTGCGCCACGCGCGACGTTTTTTCGCGGAGAGAGGTATAGACCGCGGCGCTCGAGAGTCGCGGAGGAGATGGGTCGGGGAATGTCGCGGGGCATTGCGAGACAAGTTTGTCTACGACGGCGATTTGTAATTTAGAAGTGTTTTTGCGGTGTACTGTAGGAAGAGATTACAGTCTGTTTCGTTCTGTATAAACGAGATGGAAGATGTTAATATTCGTTGATTTATTGGGTGTTTATACAAAGTTTGTGGCTTTTTGAAATTTTTTTTGTTAAATGCAAGATGATACAACGGTTACAAAATAGGAGTGCAGGGTATGAGAGAGCATGTATATTGACACTTCTGCTAATAAAAATGAGGAGCCCTACAAAGCGATATTTAATAGAAATTCGCAAAGTTATACTGAAAAACTTGGGGAACTGCAATTGTCGGTATCAGCTTACATCTCCTTCAAAGCTAATAGCAATATCTATAGAAAAAGAAAATTGATCAAAGTCATTATTAAACGAAATTTCAACAATCAATAAAGACTTACACAATAAAGATAGTCTCGCACAAAGTGTGTTAATGATGCGTAAATGTTGAGCTTTAATAAGCGGATCGTAAATTAAACAAACGGTGTCATCCTTAGTTAATTCGCTCGACGTCAACGTCGTATCTCATTATAAACCTGCGAACAAGTTGAAAAACCGGCGGATACACTTTTTCCGAGTATCCCTGACATTTCCCGCGCTCCTTCCACACTTTTTGCCTCTTCTTTTTTATAAATATCGCGCACGCTTCCATTAAATTCAAGTGGCTAATAACAGTTCGGAACTCGGGAGAGTGTCGCAACGGCAATCGGCAATCTCCGCGTGCGCGCGCGCGCCTTTCTTCGGCCCTTTTTTCCAATCTCCCCCGTCCGACTTACCCCGATTAGGCCGTGATTAATTTCAGGCCTGTGGCGGAGACTGCAGTCCGAAGCTGCACGATGCGGATTGCTCAATCGAGCATCGAACGCGTGGATCGTCGGTGCGGATCGGCGCCGATCCGCTATTTATAAGCGATGAATTAAGGAAAACTCGCTGCTTCTCTGCGCGCTTACACATACGAGATAGTCTCTCGACCCTCACCTACAAACGGCATTTCGATAAAGAAGAGCGACTTGCGCTCGTTTTCGAGCGCGAGGAATCCGACCGCCTCGAAGCGCGCGCGCGCGATTTATCTTTGCCTTTTGAAGAGTCTCGCTGCCGCGAGACTTTCTGACGGGATAAAGAGTCGAGCTGAAAAAGTTGAATAAGAAGCGATGGCGCATAGTGGATATAAGCTTTTGCGACGCTTTTTTGGAAGAAAATTGCTGCGTTTGACGATTAATTATTGGGAGTCTGTTAAATCGTCTATTTTGGTCTAAGCTTGTTTTCGAGCTGTACAATCGCCAATTGGTAAAAAGGAGACATACATCATGCGCAAATTTTATATTCAGCGTTTGTAGTCGGTTTATTCTTAGAAACAAATTTCAATTTGTAAAATTGTTACGAACGTCCATTTCGCGGAACGCTGAATAATTTAAAAGAACTAAATGAAACTTCAATTGAAGCGGTGAAATAGCGATAAAAAATATATATTTGTATTTGGTTGATAAATCCGACTAATGCAAGGACAATTTGAATTTCAGGTTTTGGAATTGCTGGAAATTTTAGGATTAAGTCACTGTTACGATACCTTATGTGGAAAACTTTCCGGCGGACAGAAAAAGAGGCTCGATGTCGCTTTGGAGCTGCTTAGCAATCCTTCAGTATTATTTCTAGACGAGCCAACAACTGGTAAGTTTCAATTATTTATAACTTATCGTCCCAAAGTAAATTTGTTTAACGGAACGTGATTTAAATGAACGTCAATTTAAAAAGGCTCACGTGCGAAATTTTAAAGATAGATATGCCAATGCGATATCCGCTTGAAAATCAAGGAAACGTGTTTTATCAATCGAAAAAATTATCGTTGTTTTGAGTTCGTTTTATAAATAACTTTCACGGCAGGTATTTTCAGCCGGTATCTTGCAAGAATGAGGATATAAAAAAAAACTGAAAAATTGAGTGTTTTAAAGGAATTGTATTGATAAATAAGTCACGTTTCTCTCATTAATGAATTTATGCTTATCTGTAATCAAAGTGCTTAAACTCTTTGAATTTCATTGTCACTATGAAGTTCTTAATTTTCTAAAAAAAGTAATGGCTCGAGTGTTTTTAATAAATTTTTAGCAATAGTATACAAAACGAGGAAACTTTCATTACTGATATTGTACGAATAGAGATTAGATATGTCTGCAAAGAATTCATTGTCGCGTTTAATTTGCATTAAATCTTATCACTTAAAACTGTTAGAGTAATTGAATTTGTACGCAACCTTTGATCTGTATTATTTATTTTTACCAGTCAAATTAATAAGTAAAATCTTTTTACAAGCAATTATAAAAGTTCATTTTCAAGTACATTCAAATTTATTCGAATAAATTGCAAAATTTTCTAACAATTCGTTATCGACGTAAACACACATCGGGTGACTCAACTCGTCCATCGAGTACTTGTTAACTTTTTGCAGTTTGTTTTTACCTTCCACTCGAACGACCGAATAAAAAAGCCACTAATAAACTTCAAAAGTAAAAACAGCGGCAATTACAATCGCCTGCACTTAAACTCCGCCTTATTCCTAAACAAATCCCCAAAACCAGCCCTCCATTCGTCATTCGGCAACCGAAACCGATACAACACCCTATTCCAGGTCTGGACTCGGCCTCCTGCAGCCAGTGCATAGCCCTCCTCCAGCGACTGGCCAGGATCGAGCGGCGCACGGTCGTCTGCACGATTCACCAGCCGAGCGCCCTCCAGTTCGAGATGTTCGACTCTCTGTACGCGCTCGCCGACGGGCACTGCATCTACCGCGGCCCCGTCAGCAACCTCGTCACTCACCTCGCCGGCCTCGGGCTCCAGTGTCCCGGGTACCACAATCCCGCTGATTTTCGTGAGTACCTGCTATTTAGTAGGCGACTTCGGTGCTTTGGAGTTAATCTGGGAATGAATTGCGCGATAACGGGATTGCGATAAGAGGGGAATTATAATGTTTGGATTTTGGCAATCTTTGGGACGCGGAAGCGTGAAGTTTACGAAGTTTTTTTTATTATTATTATTTTTTTTTTTTTTTGTCAATAACGCATAAAATTTTAGTTGAGACATTATAAAAACAGTTTCTCGTCGAAGATTATTATTCCGCGGGTAATCTTATCGCAGTCGGGACTTTGAACTCGGTGCTTGACTTTAAATAACCAATGCTAAGTGATTGATTATGTGGTTTTTGCAGTTTTGGAAGTTGCGATTGGCGAATATGGTATATCGACTGACAAACTCATCACGGCGATCGACAAGTCTTACGAAAATCAGAAAATGATCGCTCCCCCTATCAAACCGACATTAGATGGTAATTTCAGAATACAAATATTATCTGCCACCTTGCGAACTTTCCTCATTTATTAAGAAACATTTCAATTTTCAGACAGCAAAAAGTCCGAAGGTGGCAAAGACGATCCTCCGCCGCCAGCTGGTTTTCTCGCTCAGTGTTACCTTCTGTACAAGCGACAGCTGCTGAGCCTCAGACGGGACTACTTCTTACTGGTCGTGCGGTTACTGTGCCACCTGTTAATCGGCATCATCTTCGGCTATCTTTACATGGGCAGCGGTTACAGAGCAAACGGCGTGCTCGCGAATTACGTTTACCTGTACGGCTCGCTGCTGCTGATCGTCTACACCGGCAAGATGGCAGTCACGTTAGCATGTACGTATATCCTTTGGATACCAGATTCTCTCCTCGCCGTAGACTCGAAATAACGAAGCGCCTCCTTCCGACAGTTCCCCTGGAGATGCAGATACTGACGCGGGAGCACTTCAATCGGTGGTACGGCTTGGCGCCCTACTACATCAGCATGCTGCTAATCGAGGTACCGTTCCAAGCGGCCTGCGCCTTCACCTACCTGGTGGTCAGTTACTGGCTGACCGGCCAGCCGCTCGAGGCATCGAGGATCGTCATGTTCATGGTCGTGAGCATCGCCGCGAGCCTCTGCGCCCAGGCCTGGGGATTCTTCATCGGGGCGACCACTCCTGTCAAGGTAAACTTGTGTAATTCGTTGGAAACATTTTAATTAAGATTCGTAATTAACGCTTTTAAAAGTACAGAATTCCGAGCGAGCGTTTACGAAGATAAATTGTTTGCTTACAGATTGTAGGAAAAAATAACTTGATTGAACTCGCAATTATAAATGAAAATTCATTTATCTTTTCATGTTTCTATTAAGAACTCTTTGATGAATTTTTTTTCCTCGAATCCAATTCTGTTTGAAAGCATAATTATAACGTTCAACGAGTTTTCGAATTAATTAAAAGCGAAGGCATTTTATATTTGATAAAAAAGATATTTGAATTTTCGCGCGACTGACGTCGATAAAGTAGTATAACTAAGTTGTTGACACCGGCGACTTAGTCGGTGCTGACATCAATGGGTCGATGCTGCTAATATAATCAACCGTGATTGTGCAACATTTTTTGAAAATACATTAGATATTCGCCGGATGATCGTGCACGATTTGGATTTATGGACGTGCGCATTTGCCACTTTTTTTTTTTAAACTACTCTTGCTTTCAAGAAAGAAAAAGAAAACGAGTTGATTGACTATTTAAAGACACTACTAAAATTCTCGGAAAGACAGAAGATATCGGAGACTTTTTTTTTAGAAAGTAAGAACTTAGGAATTTTCCGCAATTGAGTTACGTAGTTGCGCTCTATCGTTTATTTGCCGCCCGCTTGTCGAAGGCAAATGAAATTTACTTAATTAATGATCAATCTATCATTTGTTGCGCACATTTTAACCGCTGCTTTATTATGGACACGACTTTAAATCATACTTAAGATAAATCGTCGTATCGAATCATAATTATTGGAAGCATGTAAGAGATGAACAATTTAATTTATTGACTTACTGCCATTATTATCAGCGAAGTTGTCCGAAAAGTTTGTTTTGGTTTGAGAATTGATAAATTCATAATACTTTTTCCGACGCCGAGCGTAATTTTAAATTATCAACGTAGATTGTATTTTTATCAAATAACTTTCCCCTAATCAATCACTTTTGCCCGCGACAGTACAATAAGCAATATAAATCTCAAATAAAGAAAATTAAATCTAACGAGGCACATATTTTCCCCTCTCAGATCGCAGTGTTCGCCGGGCCGATAATAGCAGTGCTCTTCTCGGTGTTCGGCTTCTGCATCCGCTACATGGACACGCCGACGCCGTTCCGCTGGCTCTTCCACATCTCGTACTTCCGGGCGAGCTTCCACAGTCTCCTGATCACCGTCTACGGCAACAATCGCTCCCACCTCTACTGCGAGCAGGACCCCGACGACCTCACCTACTGCCACTACATGCAGCCCTCGCAGTTCCTCAAGGAGATGGAGATCGTCCACGCGAACGTCGTCAACAATCTAATCCTCATCGCCGGCATCGGCGTCCTCATGCACCTGCTCACTGCCAGCGCGCTCTGGTGCAAGCTCAACCGACGGTAGGAGTCGGGAGAAACGGCTGCGAGTGCAGTATCTCGGGGCCTGCAGCGGGGGGGTTTTTTTTTTCGCCGCTGCGTCGTGGGCCTCGGTCGTTCGAGAGTTCGCGCTGCATTGAGGGTTCTTTCGTTACGAAGGACTTTGACGAATTTGCCGTTGGAAGGAATTTGGTGGCTTTGATAAGGAGCCGATTTTGGGGACATTATCATTTTGGGTTAATTAGATTGATTGACTTGATTGAAAAATTCATTTCTGTTTTTAAGAAAGTTTGACAAGTTATCGAACGAACCAAATTTTTTTCAACGTGCTTTTTTTTATAAAATACGATGACCATGTAACACTGTGAGTGTTATTAATTTTATGTATAATCTAAAAAGAATTACTGCAATATTAATTTTCTTTTAAAGAAAATCTAAAATATTTGTAAATTAGGGTACGGATTGTAAAAAAAAATCACAAAGACAATGGGATAGTGCATTTTCTTTTGTTATACGAATTTATTGTACTTTTGATTGTTTCGTTTGCGATTAAGTTACAATAATCTTTGTTGTTTTCAGTAAGGGGTGCTGAACGATTTCAGTGCATTTCCTTAGTTTCTCATCTTAGATAAGAGATAAAGAAACGCATTTCTTTAACAGACGAATAACAATGTCAATTATTTATTTTTTTTTTTAATTTTCAGAAAGCTGTAATGTAAATAATATCTTAATGTAGAGAAAAGAAAGACACGTGTTTCCGTCAATTTCTGCTTATAAAGTTGACTGAAATATCGTTTTTGGATATAGATTTTATTCAAAGTTGTTTTTTAATATTATTGAGTGATTAACAACGCAAACAGAAAAGTGTACGGGTCGCACAACTTTTGCTTCGCCGACGATAAGGAAAAAGAAAAAGGCTACATCTTTTTTCGAAGGTTGCAGTATTTCAAAATCGAAATGTACATGACGCATCGCACTTTTCCTATGTCGTACGTTGATTCGCAAAAGCACTAGTCTTGTAGTTTATTTAAGCGTAAGCTCTCAGAATCTTAATTATTTTTTATATACGCCTGCGTTGATATAGAAACGAACATCCCCAGTCTAGTTGTTAAGAAACTGCGAATATATAATACGCCTTAGAGTAATTTTAAGACTACGTTAAGTGCAAAAAATGTAAAAAGAATCTTTTGTTTCGGAAGAAACTAATTTTGAATTTAAATGTTACTCCGGGCTTTGATTCAACTGATTCTTTGAGAATAAAGGGTAGGATTTACGCGAGAGAAGGAAGTGTCAGGTGATTTTCGCGTATTTATACATATAGATAATACTGTATTTGTAATTAAGGTGGAATGGCGATTTCGCGGGTCGATATTATAAGATTCAGGCCTAAACGTTGCGCCGAGCTTTTTTACTTACTGTGTACATTTGATCTCCGCGTGACACGACCCTATACTTACCTAACAACTTCTCGCCCAACTTGCGGAACAAAAAAACCCTTCGAGGCAGAGGAGCTTAGGGTACTTAAGGCCTAAACGCACGAAAGAATCTCTCTACTAAGTTTTAAGCGCCCTCGTTGATCATACCTTCGATGTTTGTTTTTTGTACGCTTCTGTCCGCACTGCCGCAGACAAGCTCGTTCGTCCTCCCGCGCGCGGGGAGGATCCGAGAAATCTTAATCGGATATGTATGATCGTGATATTTGGATTAGGCGTACGTAGGTTAAGTCGATCGAAGGCGCTGAGCGCACTTCGACTGCGATAAACCTTTTATTTTACCTTTCGAGTTTATATTTAGAATGTGTTAGGCGACGAGAGGAATTTGTACGTTTTCTAAAATCGTATCATATGTATTTCGCATTTTACGTACTTGATTTAATAAAGCTTTATCTTGTATTCTCAATAAATTACGTGTTATATTAGATTTTCTTGTGTTCTGATTGTGCTTCTTTTATAAAGATTCTGGCTTCCTGAAACGTGGAATATTTTTTTTTTATTTTTAGAATTTCGTGGTTCTGTACACGACAGCTTTGTAAATGTTGTCTGGGTAGATTGTTTATTCGTATATTTGACAGCATTATAAGTTTTAACAACAGCATTATAATTAAAACGAATAATATACACATATTATACTTTACCTAAACTTACAGATGAAATTTTAAATTCAATATGATATCGATATGAAAAAGAAACATTGGATTGTAAACAGCGCAGAAAACGAAGTGCAAAAGTGGATGACGCGGTGCGGTTCATGGCGATTCTTTGCGCTGGTTACTTTGTAATTCGTTTGCTCCGCTTTGATCCAATCGACGTACGCGTAGACCTTCGTGTAGACGTCGGGTACTCCGGGAGCACATGGCAAAACAAAGGAAGCGATTCCGATCTCCACGCCGTCAGCCACGAGAGGCCCACCAGAATCACCCTATGTATGAATGAATATTTCAGTATAATAATAGTATATCATTTGCGATAAAGTTAGTTACCATGCAAAGGCCTTCTATCTTCTTTGTCAGGGTGCAGATATTCGTTTCGAAAACACGAAGGGTCGCTCCTGGCGCACTATTAATTATAGGCTCGCATATATTGTACGGGATGACCTTCAGTACGATCTCCCGGAGTCTTTCGGTAGGAAAAAATTCTATTTTATGCCTTTGACCCCAGCCGGTGAAGAAGACCGGAGAGTCAAAATGCGTAAATTCCTCAGTTGGCAGAGCAATCGGCTGCACTTTCTCATTGAACTCGATGCTTGTATCCACCCTGATCATGCCAATGTCGTGCTCTGAAGTAAGATTATCATACTTCTGGTGGCAAATCGCAGTGTCGATTCCGTATGTATTGCCGTACCTGACATCTAGTGAGCCAACCATGGCCAGCACCGATTCTTTGAATAATGGTCTGCAGGAGTCAATTTTCAAATATATTATTAGCTTTTATATTTTTGATATCTTTTGCTTTTACTCACACGCCACTAATGCAGTGGCCGGCAGTAAGAATCCATCGATCATTCAGGATAGAGCCGCCGCAAAAGTGTCCGGTAAAATATTGCAGAGAGACTTGGTACGGGTACTTGGTCGGATTTTTGACTTTGCGGCCTCCAAGTGCCCGAGGCTCTAAAATATCAATTCTTAGTTTACCTGGAATTTTGAAGATTTTAGCAATTTTTATAAATACCGGTTGCTGCCACTACTTTGAGGAGGCCCAGAAAGACCGAACTAGTGACCAAATTCATCGTACTCTTTCTTATGTGCTCAGCGCCGCTATACCCAACTACAATAGGCTATCCAACGGTCGTATTCGTCGCACTATTAATAACAAATGGCTATTTGAGTGTTTGATAACATTCCCAAAGAAATCTGATAATTTTTCTCATTTAAAAGTCTAATTGCATTCAAGCGCCATTGCCCCCTTTAGTTTCAATCTAGAAGCTTAAATAAGAATTTTTACCCACTGATGTTTAACTTTTTTTAAAGATTTTTCGTAACTTTTTCATTCTTTATCAGAAATATTACATGCTTTTTTGTTTGATAAATTTTATATATGAGTTTACAGATTGTGGTAGCAATACACGTGATAAATCCCGTATAATAAGTTTTAATATTTATATTTGATGCAAAAATACGATATAGTACATGTACCCAATAACTTTATATTTACTTAGAAAATAAGTATGAAAAATACATAAAAAATATTTCGCACGCGCTAAATCAAGCCTTGCACATCTCGCTTCGCTCGGGCAAAAACGGTTACACGAGGATAAAATCACTTTCCCGCATTTGCGTCGAAAAGTACTGTTTTTAATTTATTACATCAAGAAAAACAATGGACTTACTATTAGTGTTTTATCAAAGTATTCATTTATGTAAAAAGTTTTGAGTGCAAACGATTGACGTTTATTAGATTTATATTTTTACAATAAATGTCAAGGAAAGATTTAATGCGCGAGAAAAACAAAAGTTTTGATTGCACGAAAAAATTAAGTAATAACAGCATTAGTTAGAGCTAAAAGAGACAAATGTAGTAAGATAAAATTTTGGAATATTCAAATGATGCGCGTTTCTGAATCCTGTATCACGTGACCGCCTTCAATGCGCTCGTCACCAGGATATTTTTTTCAGAATTTCGCTAAGTTCAACGAGGAATATCTTTTTGCTTTGGTCGTCATTATACATATTTTTTTGTATTAAAATAAAGCTTATTCTTCATAGTTTCATATCGTTGTTTTTCATTTCGCTGCCTATAGGTTACGCAAAATTGTAGTAGCACTTTTTGTTTGCGCCGACGTCTTTGCCATAAGATATAAGTAAAATGAACAATATCTGAGAATATTTTTCTCGTTATTTTTATGGTCTACCCTATCTGAAATTTAGTACATAATATTCGTGAACAAATAACAATATATGTTTCAATTTCACAACATTTTCTACATTTTTTATTATGGAATGAACCTCTTTAAGAAGGATTAAAAATGAATTATTTTGAAACAAGGACTTTATTCGGATTTTGTGGTTTTGTAGCGACTGCATGTGAGCTTTGTAAAATGGTGCCTGAGTAAATTACTTATATGTACATATTTTGATAGTATTACAAGTTTGACTTTTTTAAACTTGCAGATTTAATTTTAAATTCAAAATGATACCGATGTGAAAAAGAGTACAAACAGCGCAGAAAATGAAGCACAAAAGTGAATGACGAGGTGCGGTTCATGGCACTTCTTTGCATTAGTAACTACGAAATTGATCCAATCGACGTAAGCGTAGACGTTCGTGAAAACGTCGGGTGCTCCGAGCGCACATAGCTTAGCAAAGGAAGCGATTCCGATCTGCACGCCCCTAGCCACAAGAGGCCCACCAGAATCACCCTATAAATGAATAAATATTTCAGTATAATAATAGTATATTATTTGCGATAAAGTTAATTACCGTGCAAATGCCTTCTCCCTTCTTGGTCAGGGTGCAGATATTCGTTCCCTCGAGGAGATGAAGTATAGAATTAAAATAAGGCTTGCAAATATTATACGGAATGACCTTTAGTTCGATCTCCTGGAGAATTATGGTAGGAGTAGATGCTCCGGCACTCAAGTCACCCCAGCCAGTGAAGACTACCGGAGAGTCAAAATCCGTAAACTCCTCAGTCGGCAGAGCAATCGGCTGAATGTTCTGATTGAACTTGATGTTCCCATCCACCCTGATCATGCCAATGTCGTTCTCCGCAGTAACATCATCATACTGCTGGTGGTAAAGCACATATCCAATTCTATAATAATTGTCCCACCAATGAAGCCTGACATCTATGGAACCAAGCTTGATGCGAATCAAGTTGTGATAGGACCTGCAGTCGACAATTTTTACATATATTAGTTTTTACCTTCTTGATATCTTCTGCTTTTACGTACTCACGATAGATGCAGTGAGCGGCAGTAAGAATCCATCGATTGTTCAGGATCGAGCCACCGCAAAAGTGTCCGGACGACTTCTGTAGAGAGACTTGGTACGGGTACTTGCTTGGAGTTGTGACGTCAGAGCCTCCGACTATTCGAGGCTCTAAAATTTCAATTCTTAGTTTATCCAGTATTTTGAAGACTTTAGATATTTTATAAATACCGTTTGCTGCCACTACTTTGAGGAGGCTCAAAAAGACCGAACTAGCGACCAAATTCATCGTACTTTCTTATGCGTTCGGCGCAGCTATCCAACGGTCGTATCCGTCGCACTATTAATGACAAATGGCTATTTGAGTGTTGTTTGAGAACATTTCCAAAGAAATCTGATAATTTTTCTTATTTAAAAATTCAATTGTATTCAAGCAGCATTGCCCCTTGAGTTTCGATCTAGAAGCTTATATAAATAAGATTTAAATTTTTTTTTATAATTTCTTCATTGCTTATGAGAAATATTACATGCTTTTATGTTTCCTAAATTTGAAATATGAGCTTACAGATTATGGTATAAATACACGTGCTAAATCCTATACTATACAGTACGTTTCGTAAAACTGGTGCAAATACCCATTAAATTGTATTCTATGAGTTTTGTCAGATTTTTCAATTTATTCAAAATGAATTCTTTTTAAACAAAATTGACTTAAAAGGAATTTATTTATTTGGAAGCATTCATTTAAATTCATTAAAAATTAATTTTTTTTGAAAAATTATTAGAATTTTTATTGAACTTTAATAAAAAATTCAATAAAAGTGTGTGTTTTAACACTACTTAATATGGAAACGTAAGTTTTTGCCTTTTTGATTTCAAATCCAAAGATGTGAATTTATCTTTTTATCGAAATAACATCCTTACACTCACTGATTAAACAGTTTTAAAATTATAAGACATTTAAAAGTTGAATTGCATAAAAGCAGCAAAACATTGACCTTCGAGTTTCGGTCTACAAGCTAAAATAAAGAATAGGAAAAAAAGATAGGCTTTTGTGATTCTGTCGCAGTTGTATATGCGTAAATTACTTATATGTATATTTTAAAGCATTATTATAAGTTTGAACATTTAAACGTATAATATATACACATATTATGCTTCACTTCAACTTACAGATGAAATTTTAAACTGAAAATGACATGAAAAAGATACAATGAAGTGTAAACAGTGTAGAAATCGAAGCACAAAAGTAGATAACGAGGTGCGGTTCATGGCGATTATTTGCATTAGTTAATTGGTAATCCATTTGTTGCTCTTCGATCCAATCGACGTATGGGTAGACCTTCGTGTAGACGTCGGGTATTCCGAGAGCACATGGTTCGCCAAAGGAACAGATTCCGATCTGCACGTCGTCAGCCACGAGAGGCCCACCAGAATCACCCTACAAATGATCAACGAGGGGATATATCAACATAAAAATAGTATATTATTTGCGATATAGTTAGTTACCATGCAAAGGCCTTTTCTTTTCTTTCTCAGGGTGCAGATATGCGTTTCTTTCACGGGAGGAAGCCCAGGCGTAGCATCAATATGAGACTTGCAGACATTGTGCGGGATGACCTTCAGTTTGATCTCGTGGAGAATTACGGGACGTTGTTTTTTGGCACCCAAGCGACCCCAGCCACTGAAGAAGACCGTAGAGTCAAATTGCGTAAATTCCTCGGTTGGCAGAGCAATCGGCTGCACTTTCTCATTGAACTTGAAGTTTGTATCCACCCTGATCATGCCAATGTCGTTCTCTGCAGTATCATCGTCATACTGCTGGTGGCAAATCGAATAGTCGATTCCATATGTATTGCCGTACCTGTTATCTACTGAGCCAACCATGGCCAGCACCGATTTTTTGAATGATGGTCTGCAGGAGTCAATTTTCAAATATATTAGCTTTTGTTTTTTTGATATCTTCTGCTTTTACCCACACGCCATCAATGCAGTGACCGGCAGTAAGAATCCATCGATTGTTCAGGATAGAGCCGCCGCAAAAGTGGTTGGTATGATATTGCAGAGAGACTTGGTACGGGTACTTGGTTGGATCTTTGACTTTGCGGCCTCCAACTACTCGAGGCTCTAAAATATCAATTCTTAGTTTGCCTGGAATTTTGAAGATTTTAGCAATTTTTATAAATACCGGTTGCTGCCACTACTTCGAGGAGGCCCAGAAAGACCAAACTAGTGACCAAATTCATCTTACTCTCTCTTATGTGCTCAGCGGCGCTATATCCAGCTACAATAAGCCATCCAACGGTCGTATTCGTCGCACTATTAATAACAAATGGCTATTTGAGTGTTGTTTGATAACATTCTCAAAAAAATCTGATAATTTTTCTCATTTAAAAGTCTAGTTGCATTCAAGCGCCATTGCCCCCTTTAGTTTCAATTTAGAAGCTTAAATAAGAATTAAATTTTTTTTGGCGATTTTGAAACTGTTTACTCACTGATGTTTTTTTAAAGATTTATCATATTTTTTTCATTGTTTACGAAAAATATTATTTATGTTTTCTTAATTTTAAATATGAGATTATGATGTAAATACGCGTACTAAATCCTGTACAATAAGTTTCATAAAAATGTTCCGATTATTCTTATCAAAAAATCGTATAATTTTCTACAAATTTTTTTTTATCCTGGAGCAAATACACATTAAATCACATGAAAGGAGTTTTATAAGAGTTTTTCAATTGGATAATCCATACTGGAGAACTGGATTTGAAAACTGAATTCTTTTCAAACAAAATTGACTAAAAAGAATTCATTCATTTGGAAGGATTCATTTAAATTAATTAAAAATGTATTATTTTGAAAAACCATTAAATTTTGTGTTGAACTTTTATAAAAGATTAAATAATAGTGTGTTTTTTAACAATACTTAATATCAAAAGGTAAGTTTTTGCCTTTTTAAGTTCAAATCCAAAGATGTGAATTTACCTTTTGATAGAAATAAAATCCTTACACTAAATGAGAAAACAGTTTTAAAATTACAAAACATTTAAAAGTCGAATTGCATTAAAGCAGCATTGCCCCCCGAGTTTCAGTCTACAATAAACTTGTATGTATAAATTACTTATATGTATATTTGACAGCATTGCAAGTTTGAACGTGTAAAACGTATTGTATATCCACATATTATGCTTTACTTAAACATACAGATTAAATTTTAAACTCAAAATGATGTGAAAAAGAGACAACGGAGTGCAAATATCGCAGAAAACGAAGCACAAAAGTAGATGACGAGGTGCGGTTCATGGCGGTTCTTTGCACTAGTTAATTGGTAATCCATTTGCTTCTCTTCGATCCAATCGAGGTAAGCGTAGACCTTCGTGAAGACGTCGGGTAATCCGCGAGCACATGGCACAACAAAGGAAGAGACTCCGATCTGCACGCCGTTAGCCACGACAGGTCCACCAGAATCGCCCTATAAATGATCAACGAGCGGATATCTCAGTATAAAAATAGTACATTATTTGCGATAAAGTTAGTTACATAACAAAGGCCTTCTCCCTTCTTAGTCAGGGTGCAGATATTCGTTTCCATGACGACATGTGACCCCGGCGTAGCATCAATTAAAGATTTGCAGGTATCATACGGGATGACCTTCAGTTCGATCTCCTGGAGAATTTTGGGAGTAGTAGTTGCTCCCGCACTCATGATACCCCAGCCAGTAAAGGCAACCGGTGAATCAAAGTCTATAAAGTCCTCAGTCGGCAGAGCAATCGGCTGCACGTTCTCATTGAACTTGATGGTTCTATTCACCCTGATCATGCCAATGTCGTTCTCCGCAGTAGAACCATCAAACTTCTGATGGTAAATCGCATAGTCGATTCCATATTTATCGCCGTATCTGACATCTACCGAGCCAACCATGGCCACCGATTTTTCTTTGGAATCTGCATAGCTACAGTAGTGAATTTTCAAATATATTAGCTTTTACCTTTTTGGTATTTTCTACTTTAACTTACAAAAAAGATATGCAGTGAGCGGCAGTAAGAATCCATCGATTGTTCAGGATAGAGCCGCCACAAAAGTGCTGTGACTCAATTTGCAGAGAGACTTGGTACGGGTACTTGTTCGAAGATTGAACGTCAGAGCCTCCAACTACTCGAGGCTCTAAAATTTCAATTCTTAGTTCAATTGTTAGTAACTGGGATTTTGAAGATTTTAGCAATTTTTATAAATACCATAAGCTGCCACTACTTCGAGGAGGCTCAAAAAGACTGAACTAGCGATCAAATTCATCTTACTCTTTCTTATGCGTCTAGCGCAGCTATCCAACGGTCGTATCCGTCACACTATTAATGACAAATGGCTATTTGAGTGTTGTTTAAGAACATTCCCAAAGAAATCTGATAATTTCTGTTATTTAAAAGTCCAATTGCATTCCAGCAGCATTGTCCCTTGTGTTTCGGTCTAGAAGCTTAAATAAGATTTAAAATTTTGTAGTCGATTGAGATGAAAATTTTTACTCATTGATGTATAACTTTTTTTAAAGATTTTTCATCATTTTTTCATTGTTTATCAAAAATATTATATGCTTTTATGTTTTCTAAATTTTAAATATGAGCTTATAGATTGTGGTGTAAATACACGTGCCAAATCCTGTACAATAAGATTCATAAAAATATTCCGATTATTCTTTGCGCTTGAGAAATGTGTTTATAAGATTTTTTCAATTGGATAACCCATATTTCAGAACTATTCAAAATGAATTCTTTTCGAACAAAATTGACTGAAAAAGAATTAATTCATTTGGAAGAATTTATTTAAAGCCATTAAAAACAAATTATTTTGAAAGACCATTACATTTTGTGTTGATTTTTTTATAAAAGATTAAATAAAAGTACATTTTTTAACACTATTTAATATCAAAACCTAAGTTTTTGCCTTTTTAATTTTAAATCCAAAGATGTGATTTTATAGAAAAAAATCCTTTTTACGATAAAACGGTTTTAAAATTATAAAACATTTATATTTTAAAACGAATCGCAAGTTAAATTATTATCCGCATAATTAATACTTTCTAGAGATAATACATTTTACAGAAACTCAAAAGCTGGTTGGCTATAGGTATACTGACGCGCAACGAGGCACACCTGACCGATAGTAATTTCCAGACAATTTTCTTCAACTTACTAAGGAAGACGTAAACGGCTTATTCTTGAATCTGGATGAAGCATTGATTAAAACTTAATACAGAAAGTTTTCTCTTCGCTGAAAGCTCTTATCGTACAGCTATTCATTAAAACAAGACCGAAATTCTACAAATCAAAACCAATAATAAAACCCTATCGACTAACATTGTTCCAAAATCAATCCTGCGTTCGCCTTTCTTCCTCAATGTTTGAACAGCTGCCTCCATTCACAACCTCAAATCACGCACCGATTTTACTGCTAAGACACATACAAACAATTACTTTGAAAATTTCTTTGTACGCGCAATGCATCGATTCATACTCCTATCGTAATCCCGGATGAACCGGCCCGTTTACTACACGGCGCGTGCGTCATTTACTTTCTGCTCGCGAGAAAAATGAGTTCCTCATTGCCAGCACGTGCTCAAATAGTCTGCGCATAAGCCGCTGGATTGTGATTCTTTTATAAAGACTTTGACTTTCTGAAAAGTGGAGTATTTTTTAGACACTTGTTAGTGGTCTCGAAGGGGCCATTTTTAGAATTTTTTGGTTCTGCAGCGGTTGTATATGCGCTTCGTAAATGCTACCTGGTAAATTACTTATATCTATATTTGAGAGCATTGTAAGTTCGAACAAGTAAAGCGTATACACATATTATGCTTTGATTAAACTTACAGACTAAATTTTAAATTCAATATGATATCGATATGAAAAAGAAGCATTGGAGTGCAAACAGTGCAGAAAACGAGGCGCAAAAGTAGACGACGCGGGGCGGTTCATGGCGATTTTTTGCACTAGTTAATTGGTAATTCATTTGCTCCTCTTTGATCCAATTGACGTAAGCGTAGACCTTCGTGTAGACGTCGGGTATTCCGAGAGCACAAGGAACACCAAAGGAAGCGATTCCGATCTGCACGCCGTCAGCCACGAGAGGCCCACCAGAATCACCCTATAAATGATCAACGATTGGATATCTCAGTATAAAAATAGTACATTATTTGCGATAAAGTTAGTTACATAACAAATGCCTTCTCCCTTCTTTGTCAGTGTGCAGATATTCGTTTCCTCGATGAGACGAAATTGAGAGTCAATACAAGACTTGCAGATATTGTACGGGATGATCTTCAGTTTGATCTCCTGGAGAATTATGGTAGGAGTAGATATTCCGGCACCCGAGTCACCCCAGCCAGTAAAGATAACCGGAGAGTCAAAGTCCGCAAAGTCCTCAGTCGGCAGAGCAATCGGCTGCACGTTCTGATTGAACTCAATGTTTCTATTCGCCTTAATCATGCCAATGTCGTTCTCTCCAGTAACATCATCAAACTTCTGATGGTAAATCGCATAGTCGATTCCATAGATATCGCCGTACCTAATATCGACTGAGGCAAGCCTGATGCGCATCCATCTGTACTCTTTCCTACAGTAGTCAATTGCCAAATATATTAGCTTTTATTTTCTTGATATCTTCTGCTTTTACTTACTCATTATAGAAGCAGTGAGCGGCAGTAAGAATCCATCGATTATTCAGGATTGAACCGCCGCAAATGTGTTCTGACGCAAGTTGCAGAGAGACTTGGTACGGATACTTGCTCGGATTTTTGACTTTGCGGCCTCCAACTGCTCGAGGCTCTAAAATTTCAATTCTTAGTCTACCTGGGATTTTGAAGATTTTTACCAATTTTTATTAATACCGTATGCTGTCACTACTTCGTGGAGGCTCAGAAAGGCCAAACTAGCGACCAAATTCATTTTAATCTCTTTTATGCCTCAGCGCAGCTATATTCAACTACAATGAACTGTGCAACGGTCGTATTCATCGCACTATTAATAACAAATGGCTATTTCAGTGTTGTTTGATAACATTTCCAAAGAAATCTAATAATTTTTTTCAGTTAGAATTCCAGCCGCATTCAACCGGCATTGCCCGTTGTGTTTCGATCCAGAAGCTTATATAAGATTTAAAATTTTTTAGTCGATATAGGTGAAAATTTTTACTCGCTGATGTATAACTTTTTTTAAAGATTATTCATAATTTTTTCACTGCTTATCAGAAATATTTTATGGTTTTGTTTTATAAATTTTAAACATCAGCTTACAGATTATGGTGTAAATGTACGTGAACCTGTAAAATAAGTTTTATAAGAATGTTACAAATTATTCTTACGAAAAAATCGTATAATTTTGTATAAATTTTTATTTATCCTGTTACAAATATACATATTAAATTCTCTAAAATGAGTTTTACAGGATTTTTGCAATGGGAATAACTATACTGTTGAACTTTCAAAATGAATTCGCATTAAACAAAATCGAATTAAAAAGAATTCATTCATTTAGAAGAATTCACTTAAATTCATTAAAAATGAATTGATCATTTAAAAAACCATTAGATTTTGTGTTGAATTTTTATAAAAGTTTGAATACAAGTACATTTTTTAACACTACTTAACATCAAAACGTGAATTTTTGCCTTTTTAATTTTACTAGTTAAATTCTATTTTTTTATTACATATATTAGGAATTCATTCTTTTTATTTTTTCTATTATAATTTCATGAATACTTAATAATTGATTAATGCAGAACTTTTAACCTTAACGTACACCTTCAGTACTTAGTCGTGTCTTAAGATACTCTTAAAAAGCCAAATCCAATTATTAAAAAAAAACGTGCACCCTGTGTAACTAAATTTTGAGATTAGATATTCGAAATTTATTTAAATATTCTTTATTATGAAGTCTTAAGGTTGTATGGTCTATACAATATTTATGTTATATTTTCTGGAGATAATACTTTCTACAGAAATTCAAAAACTGGTTGGGTATAGGATTATGTATACTTACGCGCGACGAGGTACACATGACCGATAGTAATTTCCAGATGATTATGCAACTTTCTAAGGAATAGGTAAACGTCTTACTCTTGAATCTAATGATGCATTAATTAAAACTTAATCTAGAAAGTTTTCTCTTTCCTGAAAGCTTTTATCGTAACAATAATAAAACCCTATCGATTAACATTATTTCAAAACCAATCCTGCGTTCGCCTTTCTTCCTCAATGTTTGCACAGCTGACTCCATTCACGACCTCTTAAAATCACTCACCAATTATATCGCTAAGATTCACACAAACGATTGATTTTAAAATGTCTTTGAACGTGCAATGAATCGATTCACTCTCCTATCGTAATTCCGGATGAACCATCAGCCCGTTTACAACGCGGCGAATGCGTCATTTACCTTAATCTGCTCGCGAGACAAGTGAGCTCCTCATTGCCACTACGTGCGCAAGTAGTTTGCGCGCACAGTGCTAAATTGTCATTCTTTATATAAAGATTTTGGATTCCTGAAAAGTATTTTTTAGACACTTGTTAATGGTCCCGAAGGGGCTATTTTCAGGATTTTGTGGTTCTGCAGCTGTTGTATATGCACTTCGTAAATGCTGCCTGGGTAAATTACTTATATGTATATTTGACACCATTGTAAGTTGGAACAAGTAAAGCGTAAAATATATGCACATATTATGCTTTGTTTAAACTTACAGATTAAATTTTAAATTCAATATTATATCGATATGAAAAAGAAACATTGGAGTGCAAACAGCACAGAAAATGAGGCGCAAAAGTGGACAACGAGGTGCGGTTCATGGCTATTTGCACTAGTTAATTGGTAATTCATTTGCTACTCTTTGATCCAATCGACGTAGACCTTCGTGAAGATGTCGGGTACTCCCCGAGCACATGGAACACCAAAGGAAGCGATTCCGCTACGAGAGGCCCGCCAGAATCACCCTATAAATGTTCAACGAGTGAATATCTCAGTATAAAAATAGTACATTATTTGCGATAAAGTTAGTTACATAACAAATGCCTTCTCCCTTCTTTGTCAGTGTGCAGATATTCGTTTCCTCGATAAGACGAAATTGAGAGTCAATATAAGACTTGCAGATATTATACGGGATGACCTTCAGTTCGATCTCCTGGAGAATTATGGTAGGAGTAGTTGTTTGAGTATTCAAGGCACCCCAGCCAGTGAAGACAACCGGAGCATCAAAGTTCACAAAGTCCTCAGTCGGCAGAGCAATCGACTGCACGTTCCGATTAGACTTGAAGATTCTAGCCACCCTGACAATTCAAATGTCGTTCACCGTAGTATCATAATCATACTTTTGATTGTAAATCGCATTGCCGATTCCATATTTATCGCCGTATCTGACATCTACTCAGCCAACCCTGATGCGAATCGGTTTGTACACTTTCCTGTAGTAGTAAATTTTCAAATATATTAGCTTTTACCTGTTTGATATCTTCTGCTTTTACTTACTTATGATAGATGCTGAGATGCAGTGAGCGGCAGTAAGAATCCATCGCTTATTCAGGATCGAGTTGCCGCAAAAGTTTTGTGACTCAAGTTGCAGGGAGACTTGGTACGGGTTCTTGCTCGAAGATTGGACGGCGAAGCCTTCAACTATTCGAGGCTCTACAATTTCAATTCTTAGTTTACCTAGTATTTTGAAGACTTTAGCAATTTTATAAATACCGTTTGCTGTCACTACTTCGAGGAGGCTCAGAAAGACCGAACTAGCGACGAAAGTCATCGTAGCCTCTTATGTGCTCAGCGCAGTTATCCAACGGTCGTATCCGTCGCACTATTAATAATAAATGGCTATTTGAGTGTTGTTTGATAACATTCCTAAAGAACTCTGATAATTTTTCTCATTTAAAAGTCCAATTGCATTTAACCAGCATTGCCTCTTGAGGTTCGATCTAGAAGCTTAAACAAGGTTTAAATTTTTTTTTGTCGATTTTAAAAATTTTTATGTACTGATGTTTTAACTTTTTTAAAGATTTTTCATAATTTTTTCATTGTTTATCAGAAATAGTATATGCTTTTTTGTTTGCTAAATTTTAAATATGAGCTGACAGATTATGGTGTAAATGCATGTGTTAAAACCTGTAAAATAAGTTTTATAAGAATGTTACAATTATTCTTATGAAAAAATCGTGTAATTTTGTATACATTTTAATTTATCCTGGTGCAAATACACATTAAATTGTATGAAATGAGTTTTATTCAATGGGAGAACCATATACTGCAGAACTATTCATAATGAATTTTTTTTAAACAATATTCACTTAAAAAGAATAGGGCAGGTTCAGGCAAAATGGACACTTTAAGGAAAAACGAATAAAATATGGACTCAAGAACGAAAAATATAATGAATTAAATTTTTTTTCTAAAGTAAACATCAAAATAAATAAGTACATATAAAAAATTTTGTAATTTTGAGTTCTTCAAAAATCACCCTCAGGAAAAATCAATAAAAATCGTTAAATAAGCAACTTTGATCATATTTACGTATACATTTGTTTATAAAAGTTTATGGCAACCGACGAGTTATTCTACATATAAGCCTATCTCGTGCACACCCGTGGAAAATTGCGACGGTAGGCATAAACGAAGTTTCTCTCTCACTCTTAATAGAGAAAGCATCTTTCGTCTTTGTCGCGGTCATCATAAACCCCTATTTATGATGATATAATATTATATATTTATATATAATATATAATACAAATAGTGAAAAAAAAATTGATATTGATTCTAAAAGGTTTTCTTGCTAAAAAATATCTATAAATACAATAGCCTGATACTATTTTTTAATTAATTTCATCATCCGTGTAAAAAATAAGTTCACTTTTTTACCTTGGTAACATCGTAAGCTCACAGACTAAAATTAATTTTTTGATTTCTAAGCTGTTATTGCCACGAGCAGCGCGCACGTACTGAAACTTTGTTGATAATGACACATATAATATACTTGATTTATTTCGGAATTTTCGTAACAGCGATATCAAAAAATAATAGGGGGTGTTCGTTTTGCCCAGTATGACCGTTTTATAGGCGAACCTCTCCTACATTCATTTGGAATAGTTTTGCCTTCTGGACAAGTATTTTTTATTTTCAAATTTTTTTTTTGTAGTATCTATCTAGAATCGATCAACAATATTTAAATATATCTAACGCCTTCTAAAATGGCAAATTGTGAACACAATTTTCGTTTCATAAATTATGTAATATTATGACCCAGGCTGTGATGAGAGTCTAAAGCAAGCTAGATGAGCGGCTCGTCGATTTCTTCCAGCTGGTCCAATTTCGTAGTCCGAGCATGAAGGTCCGTTGTCCAAATTAATTACTGAAGTGAACAGAGCAGGGCTATGGTCAATCAGAATTTATGATAAGTAAAGCAAATTTTGAATATTCATGTAAGTGCTCTGCTCTTATTTGCATACAATGTCTTCATACTTTTCGTTTTGAAAGAGACGACAATTTATGGAAAAATGTATGTATTTACGTAAGTAGTTTTACGTAAAATACTTTGTTACTTTAGCGGTGTATGTACATAAATACGAGTGGAGTTGAATCTTGTAATAAATTTAGTTGTCAAACATATTCTCTGCTACTTTAATTCATTGATGAATTTTTGATTGCTCTAATTTTTTGCAAATAAGTAATTAAGATATAAGGAACTTAACTGTATTTTTTTTAATTTTTGCCTCAATTTTACAGCTTAAATTTCAACGTATACGTACTCTTCTGTCATTGCTATAATAAAATTCTTTGAAAAGTTGAATGAAAATGAATTATAAAACAATTAGCTCTTCGTACGAATTTTACGTGCTATCTTCTTTGAAATTCTTATTATTTTTATGCATAAATTACACTTGTTCTTATTACTAGTAAAACACACCCAAAAAAGCCTTGAAAGCAATATCAATAGATCTACCCTGAGATTACCGTCATTTTCACGGTAATTTTTGATGGAAAATTTCGTCTGTGTCCAAACGAGAGTCCCTACTAATTAACCGCTCAATAAGCTCAAATAACCGAGCTTTACTCAAACCACAAGCACCGTCCCGAGCACCGCCATACGTCCTCTAACTGAAAAATCGGCAGCTCCCAGCGCCCGCCGAACCGCCTATAAAAGCAAAAGCCGAATCCCTCTTATCTCTCCCCCCCTGCTCCGGGCAACTATCCCGCTTATCTGCGCCCGATCGCTGCCTCGCTGCGTAATCTCAGCGCCGAGCGCATTCAGTTGCAACTGCGGCGGCGGTGCGCGCGGATCGCGCGGTGACGCACTCGACGCGCTTTTTTCGCTCTCTCGCTCTCTCTCTCTCTCTCTCTCTCTCGCTCGGCCTCTCACCGCGGCTCTGCGCGCGAGGCTGACTTCTCAGTCCCCCGCCCGACACGCGACTTTATCGGCCGCGGCCGCCGCGACGGACGAGCTCTCTGTTGACCTTTTCTCGTTTGTGAGTTCGTTCGAGTTGCTTGGCCGAGAGGTGTGCTTTTGGAGGAGAGTAGTGTCGAGCTGCTTGGAGAGGAGGTGAGTTTTTGATAGAGGGGCCTTTTCCAGGAGGGCTTCGGGGGCCGTCGCGCGTTTGGAAAATTTGCATTTTTATTAGCGAAGGTTTAGCGAAAATTCGCGCGCGAGGCTGGACGGGATGTCAGAATTAGCAGAGTTTGCGATCAATTTCAGCGGTAGGACAGTAATTCTTATTGCAGCGAGATCAGTTTCTCGACTGCTAACGAGTAGAATCTGATAACGTTTTGTTTGAGTGAAGCATTTTTGGTTGGACGGCATTAATAAATTCGATAAAATCTATTTTTAGCTGTATTGTTGAAATGAACTCTTGCACTTTGCCGTTGTAGGTGACAATGAGGTAAACGGAGCTTAACTGTGTAATTACAAAATTAGCTAAAAACTTGTCAAAAAGCGCAGCAATTTGCGATAAAATACTGTCCTCCGCACATAAACTTCGTAAACTTTATCTCGTTCCTTCCTTTCAATATTTCAATCACGAGAACTGCATCTATTTTAGCTAAATCAAGCGATTTAAAAAAAAAAAACGATACTCAGGCTATATTTTCCAAACTAATCAGCGGACTTACAATGTTAGAAAGATAAAGCACAAACGCGCAAAGCACACGCATTCGTATTCAACGCGCCTATCTCTGACTCATTAATATTTCTTTATTCTCCTGCAGCAGCTTGCTTTTCGATCTTTACTCACACCGAGTCCGTCCAATCCGAACTCTCTCTCTCTCTCTCTCACGCACAATCGCCGAAAAATTGACAGCCAGCCGAACAAAGAAAAATGCCGATAGGCGCTCCTTGACGGTCAGAAAAGCGCCATGGCCGCGTCGACGGCGACCAGCAGTCGGCTGAGCTTCCTCAAGGCGGCGAACCTCAGCCTGGACTTCTCGCTGCTGAAGAACAAGCAGGAGGATGCGGAGAAGAAGGAGGCGTCCAAGAGTCCGCCGGCGCCGACGCCGATCAGGAGCAACCAGCTCAACCTCACCTTCGCCGACCTGAGCTACTCTGTGCGCAGCGGACTGCTGAGCAAAGGTGAGGAGGGGGATCGGGGGAGCTTGTTAAGTAAGACGGAGTTTAGAAAGTTGAGAGGAAAGGATGCTGAGTGGGTGCACATATGGGTGCTGGCCTGTTTGGTCGGTTGGATTGGTGGGAAAAAGACGATTTTCTGATCGAGTTTTTAAGCGTTTGTTGGTGGCTTCGGTTTTTCTTTTTTTTTTTTTTTTAGGAAAAAATGGTTTGAATGCTTCTTGATTTATTGTATAAAATTAAGATTTATTGAGGATGCATCAGTTTTTAAAAGGAAAACCCACGATGCTTTATTATGACACATTATTTATATTGAGAGAAATTATCGTGGCAGTTAATAATATATCTTTCTTTGAATGAATCTCAAGTTAAATGTAATGAAGTTTTTAGTTAATAGCATTGTTAGTTATACTAAAACTGGCTTTTTAATTAATCATCATTTTTATTCTGAAAAGTAATTACGCCTGACCGTAATATAACGAATGAAAAATTACGATAAGAGAAAATTACTTTATTGTTGAATGGTTAATATGAGATCTATTGGAAAATGTTTGTTAGTGTCGTTTATAGCTGTTTCTTGCATTTAAATTTTAAATTTGCCGCTGTTGGACGGCGCAGCAATGCTATAGAATGAGTAATTGCGATTGATTTATGCGAGACTTCAAGAGTTTTACCCTAGTTTTTATAATAAAACAATGTTTTATTTATTTTTGAGTTTTAATGATTGTCTTTATGTCAGCATTGCTATAATAAAATGGCATTGTTTATTCATTTTGAAGCTAATAAAAAATAGAATCTTCGATAGTCGTAATAAATAGCGGTTAACGTAGGTTTAATTATAGTTTCCAGGAAATAAAATTTTAAAACTGATTTCATCGGCTTATCTAAGTTTCGTTAAGCATCTTTCACCAAAGTCAGCTTTTCGTTTATAAGTAAAATAATATAAGCTTCTCTTTATGTACGGTTGCAAATGAAGATAATTCAATTTCAATTTTGCTCTTATCGCTATTTTATTCTGTAATTGAAGTTTCGCGATATTCGAAAGCAAAACTGGTACACGATAATATGATAGCAAAATTGTGCTGATAAATCTCTTATCTTTCACTAAAAAATATCTTCTTTAACGTTTTCAACTCTTGCATTCATAATGAACTATTAGATTAAGTTTGTTAATGTTTGTGATTACTTTAAGAGATTCAATTTTTTCCTATTGGTATAGATTATGCAAAAATATGAATACCTATGCAAATAATAAGAACATTTGGTCTAGTATGATATTAAACGAAATTAAAGCTACTTATAAGTTCATCCTTAGTATTTCAACTAAATTAATGATTAACATATACAGTTTTGGTAATTAAAAGTTTTAAAAGTAATTCAAATAATTTTAAAACCTGTTTCTAACGATTTTAATATTTAAACTAGAGTTTCTTAATGAAGAGTATCGACTTTTAATAATTCATTTAAACATTCATTTCACGCTTCAATGTAATATTAAATCAAGGTGACTGAACTGTAATAGTTGCTACTTAATCTGAATATAAAATCAAAGATGGGTTCATAATTAAATCAGATTTTACTATCCGACAAGCCATAAGCTTTATCTAAAAATTATCGTTACATAACATTGATTTCGGGAGATAAATTAATTTTAAAAGTTTCCCGCATTAATCCACTTTACACCTGTAATAAACATCTACATTTTAAAGTTGACTCGTTCACCTTTCACCGGCTATAATATCCAGTTGTCCGATAAAATTAGCAAATGTTTTCATTCACGTTTTATTTTGGCAGGTTTATATGCTAATATTATATACATTTAATCCAACAAGATGCGCAGCAAACGAGTAAAAAATGTTATCAAATAAAAAACAAAAAGAGCAACGGTCGTTTTATTTTATTGAAAGTTTGTAAATATACCTAAAAACACACTTGCACGGGCGCCAGGTGTGCAAATTGGGTGCGAGAGGTGCTTCTTCAATGCACACATTCGGTGTCAATAAAAATGCCGGAGGATAATCGAAAGCAATCTCGGATTTTTGTACAATCGTCCGTTATCTTCGATTTTGCGAAGGCTTTGTCGCATTGTTTGCTCGAGGCGGCGATTAAATTCACGCAAAAATAATTTTTAAGAAATGTTTATTGATCGCTGGACAGGGAAAGCGAATTTATGAAAGGATCGTTCGAGACGATTTCAAAGTACAAGTCTGCTGTAAGTAAGAAAGGTTTCGTCGCGCGTTGTTTGTTACTCGTCGACTGTGACGGATCGCACAAGATTTGCTTCAAGTAATACAGTAGACTAATCGGATTTTGTTATTCAGATGATTAGATATAAGTATTGATAAATAGTATATTGTATAGTGATAAATTATGGACTTGGAGTTTTACAAAGGTTGCAGGTTTTATTTAAAAATTTTACGGGAATCGATTGAAATATCTAGAAAGTATTAGCAGAGTCAGTAGTAACTCTATCTCTGACCTTTAGACTGTCGGAAAATTCATATGTAAATGCGGGCAGTGGCAAAACTTGATTAATGATATAGACACATACATATACATCATCTATAATATTAATGTTTGTAACTTTTTACAATTGATTAATATAATAAATAATAGCATTCAAAACGAATGAATTTTAAAGCACAATTTGAAAAGTCTTCAAAGCCACACTGTTAAATAAAGGCAGGACTAAAACATCTAATTAATATTTTAAAGTTCTGTTCCCTAATGTACAATCAGCGCAAAAACATTTAATTCCACAAAGCTTCACAGCCCGGAGAACTCCACGAAAATAAACAAAAGAAGCGACTCCACTTGGCACCGCGACTCGTCACGAAAATTTCTAGCGCCCGGAAAGCCGATAAAACTGCGCGATTATTCAAAAGCGACGCGGCTCCGGCGACGTTTCAATTTGCGTACCAATGCACTGAAGTTATCACGTACACGCCGACCGAGACAAAAAGTGCGGAGCTCGCGGCGCGCTCGTTTATACTATCTTTTCCGTCGTAAAATTTCTTCATCCTCGATAAAGGCGCGACGGTTTCGACGACCTGCTTTGTCTGAAGGGAATTAATTGGCCTGTCGATTTAGTTAGGCGGATAGTTTTACCGAGGAGTGTAAGTCGAGTGCTTGCTCGAAGTGTTTGAGATGGGTCGATATACTTAGACGGGTAATCGACATACTTTTGTCGTGAGGATAAATTCGTATAGTAGTTTGGAATGATTAGAGGATTGTTTTGTGGAACTAGTACACGTGTACTGATTAGGCCTATTTTTTATGATTTCATCTAATTTATCGATCTAGTTCATTTTTCTAGTTTGTTTGAAAATTCATTAGTTTAATGAAATAATTTTAAAAACTAACACATCTAAACTCTATTCAAAACTAAAAGTTAGATATTCTTCTGGAAACACAAAAGAGACAAAATAATTACAAAAGCTAAATGCACCTTTGTTTTTAAAGTTGACAAAGAGTTTTCTTGAAAAGACGATAAATTAAAACGTTCTAACAAAATACCATAATAAGAAAACATCAAAGACGTCAGCACAGAAACCAAATATTGAAATGTCATTGCTCAATCAGATACGTCACTGTAATGGCAAAAGTTTATTAGAATTAACGTATGTACGTAGTTTATGATTTACAAAACAGTTTTGCCTCTCAACTAATGAAATATGGCGTTTTTTTTGCAGAGAGGAAACAAATATTGTCGAACGTCAGCGGCGACTTTCGTCCAGGAGAGCTGACTGCTATCATGGGTCCGTCTGGAGCCGGAAAATCAACGATGATGGACATTTTGGCTGGTTTTACGTAAGTTTATATTTGCAGCGTTCAAAGAAAAACTTGTAAATTTAGTCATTTTTTGGGGTATCGAAAAGTGTTTTACAAAAACGAAGATTTACACCTTTTGGAACAGATAAAAAATTTCATGTAGATATTATCGTTGATGCGTTCAATTCAAAAGTAATTTTAAGCATGCTTTTTTGTAAAGCTAATTATCTTTTTTAACAATTACATCATCCTATTTGCAATATTGTATTTGTATGCAAGTTTGGCGGGAAAAAATGTCCCAATAAGCTCCTTAATTATTGAACTATACATTTATATATTAATCAAGTACAAATCACTACATGTTTATATGACACTGGAAAGTTTTAAAGAACTATAATCTGAATTCTTAAAAATAATTCTATTAAAACTACATTAAGTTATCAATTATATATGCAAATTAATTGCTTATCTAAAATTGGGGTACCTTTAGTGTTAAAAAAATAGTCATTATCAAATGATTAAAACTTAAAATACCAATTTAACTCTAATCTGATAAGGATTTCAAATAATCAAAATTAATCAAAATTAATCTTTGCTCCAGATGATAACTTTGTCAGTCTAACTTTAGCAGTCTAGTAAACTCCATTACACAGTTCGTTACTTCAGACTCAGAATTCCTTTATCTTTACCTGGACATTTTTCTGAAGTAAACAAAGCTATAGATAAAGCTACAAATAAGAATCGCCTTCTTTTGTATGCAAATGATTGTAGTTTTCGTTCATTGGCTGCTAGAATTTCGTTAACATCTTTTCCTTTTCAATCACGATAAGAATGATTATTTGCAATAATGTTCCTTTTTTATCTAGATCCGTGTGAGCTGCCGGTAATCTTTGATAATGTAGATTCTACCGAGTATTAAGATAAGAAATTCAATTATTTTGAATTGTTTAATTTTTTTTACTCGCCTCTAATTTAATTATCTCACTTTCGAACAAAGGATTTTTCTCTTAAAGTGTCAAAGTACGTTTTCGAATGAAGTGTGCTCTTCTAATGTATTACGTGATAAAGAGATACTTTAATGATAAATATGAAATGCATTTTTTACAAATTGTCTATTGATTTCTCTATTATATCTACTCTCTGAACTTAAAAGTAAGGAATTTTTCGCGTTATCGAAAAGCTAACTTTATAAAAAAATACCTTTTGCCCAGAGTTAATTTTTTTTTTTAATTCAATGATTATTATAAATCATGCAAGAGAAAATTTACCTTTTAAAAGTAAATTATTCAAAATAAAATTCCAAATGCAGGAATTTTACATAAACGTTTGCGGTGAAAGTAACATAAAACTATTTCCCCGCGAACGCAAGTGAATTACCAGCTAATCCTCATATAAAATAAACAAATGAATTTACATTATCCCCGCTTCTATCAAACGAACGATGCATAAAGCCTCCATGAAATTACGAAACCCGCGAAAACCCGTTTTCCTCGCGTTATCAAAAACGCCATCCTCCCGTCCGAAGAAAACTATCACGAAAAAGCACCCAATAATCCGAGCACTCGGTTATTTTCAACAGAACGGCAGGTGTGACGGGAGCCGTGTGGGTGAACGGCAGACCTCGGGACCTGACGGCGTTCCGGCGCTCGTCCGCCTACATAATGCAGGACGACAATCTGCAGCCGCTGCTCACCGTGCAGGAGGTCATGCGCATTGCCGCCGACCTCAAGCTCGAGACTTCATCCTCGGACAAGCAGCAAGGCGTAAGTGACGTACATACCTAACGCGGGAACGCCAAGTCGATCCGAGCTAAAAGGTGCTCGAGCGAATTCGGCGCGGCTGACGGGAGTTTTTCTATCGGTGATCTTCAAGCGCGCGAGACTGAAGCAATGGCTGTCGGAGCAATGTTTTTAGTTTCGAGTTTGGTCTGCTTTGGAGTTTTTGTTTCGTTAGCATTCATTGCTTGTCGTGCAGCTGTCGCCTTGGAGGAGGCAGCTTGTTATGCGCTGGAGTAAATATTGTTGTCAGTATTTAGGAGCGCAGCTACAGAAGACTAAGGCTTGAAGGTTTTAAAAAGATGCGATCGTAAAATTAAATTATCGCTTGAAAAGAAGTTTGAAAGATGCTTATACTTGCAACTCTGATGTTATATAGCTTAAGCACTTTTTGTTTTATTATAACTTTAAAGATTGTATGTATAAAATCTTTAAACAGCAGCCTGCGGCCAGATAATTTGTTACGTGCCGAGTTAAAAGCGTTGCCTACATTCAGGCGTTCAGACGCCCGATGGATCGCACTTTAACTCTACTCGCACAACAGCCTTTTTTTTATAAAGAATTTACACAATGAATCGAAAATAAAAATATTTTTAAATGGTAAAGCTCTCTTCTTTATGTTTTAGATCGAAGTAATATTGCGAGAAATGGGGTTGGAAAATGCCCGGAAGACCTGCACCAAAGACCTGAGCGGCGGACAAAAAAAGAGATTAGCAATAGCGTTAGAATTAATAAGCAACCCTCCAATAATGTTCTTCGACGAACCCACAAGGTAACCCACCCCACCCACTTACCAGTCCGAGCGTCTTCCTAAAAAAAAAAAAAAAATCTGGGCTCTAACTTTCAGCGGCCTCGACAGCGTGGCGTCGCGGCAGTGTCTGAATCTGCTGAAATCGCTGGCCAGGGACGGACGTACGGTGATCTGCACGATCCACCAGCCGAGCGCGACCCTCTTCGACATGATCGACCACCTGTACGTGGTGGCCGAGGGCCGCTGCGTCTACGCCGGCGGCGCCGGCAACGTCGTCCCCTTCCTCGGCGGCCTCGGCCTCCACTGTCCCAAGTTCCACAACCCCGCCGACTATCGTGAGTTTTCCGCGTCGGGGCGGCCATTTCTATTTTTTTATTACGACAAGACGAACAATAAAATTCTCTCTATTGCAGTGCTCGAGGTGCTGAACGGCGACTACGGGCACCACGTGCCGAGGCTCGTCGCCTCCGCGGAGAACGGCTGCAGCCAGCTGTGGCGCTCGACGAGGGACAGCCCGCTCTGCAAGCTCGACCGCAGGCTCAGGGAGAAGCTCGCTGCCTCGGGGCTTAACCTGGTCGCGCCGAGGATACCGCTGCCCTCGACGCCCATATTTTACGAGAGCGACAGCAAGGCCGCGGCTTACTACGCCACGAGCTCCTGGACCCAGCTGAGGGTGCTGCTCAGGCGCAACGTCATTCGGCTCTCTAGGGACAAGGTGAGGATGTATGAGAGTTTTGGGGTTTAGTCGGGGAGAAGTTGGCTTTTTGGCGCTTGTTTTTAATGAGCACAGTGCACACAGGCTTATGCGTAAAGTGGGTCGTCAGTGATGCTTTTTTTCTTTCATTCAAAAGTAGTGCGATGGAATCAAGATTTTTGTAAGCTAGGATTTCTTGAAGGGAAGATAAATAAAAAGGTAGTAAATAATTTAGTCAAATAAATTCAAGTAAACGATGCATTGTGTGGTTTATTATCTTGTAGTTTCAAAAGTAAGTAAGAACTTCTCTGTACAGTATTAGAGGCAAAATAAAAAAATCCCATCGAGAGAGAGAGAGAGAGAGAGAGAGAGAGAGAGAGGCCAGTGGTAGAAAGAAAAACCGCAATAGACGGTCCGCACTTTTCCTTTCAGGTTCTCACGTTCACACGCTTAACGATGCACCTCGTAATTGCACTTCTCGTCAGCACGATATTTTACAAAATTGGCCAGGATGCGGCTTACGCTTTAGACAACTTCAATTTGCTCTTCTTCAACACGATGTTCCTCATGTTCAGCGCCTTCAACGCCACTCTCGTTACATGTAAGTGATTCGACCGCTTTTTCCTATCTTCCCGACCGCTTCCTCGTGTTCCTTTACTCGAAAGCGTTTAATTTTTCATCGATTTCTTGCGGTTCGCCAGGAATGAGCTGAGCTCATATTTGCCGACGTAAAAGTAACAGCGGGCTGTGGAAGTTAAATGTTTACTGTTTCTTTGGAAATGTTTAAATCGGGTTAAATACTTTGCTGGTAGAAGTCGAAATAATCCAGTTGCTTATGGTAAAAATTAGCTTCGTTTTGACGCGTACTTTTGACAAAAATAGAAAATAGAAAAATGCTTTTGTATTAAAAAAACTAAATTTAAATTCCGCCCATTGCACTATAATTACCATAATGTTAAACTAAAAAAGCAGAATGTTCAAAATCCTAAATAAAAAACAAAAATTAAAAAAAAAAAAAAAAAAAACCACGAGCACCTCTAACCCGGCCGATTCCCGCAGTCCCGGCCGAGCTGCCAATTTTGACGCGCGAACACTTCAACCGCTGGTACAAGCTGCGCTCGTTCTACATGGCGAACAAGCTGGCGGACCTGCCGGTCCAGATAGCCGCCACCTCGATCTACGCCCTCGTCGTCTTCCACATGAGCGGCCAGATCCCGGAGCTCAGGAGGCTGGGCCTCTTCGTCATGGTCTACGTGCTGGTCGGCTTGGTGGCGCAGAAGGTGGGCTTGATCGTCGGGGCCAGTCTCAGCGTGCAGGTTGGTGCTGAATTTCGATCTTTTTTCAAATTCAGTGGTGAATACATTTTTTTTTTTTTTTTTTTGTCGAATTATTAGTCAAGTTTTTTTACAGCGACATTGTAATATATTTCATCCAATAATGACAAAGGGGATTTTAAAAATCATTGTAGATCAAATTTCTTTGACATTTATGCATCAGTTTTTCAAATTGCGTGCCTAGTCGCTGTGCATCTTAAATAATAATAAATCACTCTACATGGGTTTTTGCTGCAATGCATCATTTTTTTTTTAAATTACACACCAAAAGATGCAAGTCTTTTTATTCGAAGAATTTCAATAATTAGCGTTGTCGTACAATCCTTTATAATTTATCGTACTCTTTACTCTAATTGCAGAACGGAGTTATATTCGGACCTTTCTCCATCTTACCTTTCGTGATATTCAGCGGCTTCTTCGTGCACCTGAACGACGCTCACCCGTATTTACAATGGCTGTTTCACATGTCTTTTCTCAAGTACGGCTTTGAAGGAGTGATGGTCGCCATTTACGGGTAAGCCAATTCTCTCGGCGACGACTTTCTAGCGCTTAAAATTAGAGCGAAATATTTCGATCGAAAGCTAAGGAGGAAACACGAAGGAATGAAAATCAATTTCTTTCAGATACGACAGGCCGAAAATGGGATGCTCGAGCGATTACTGCCACTTCGCCTCGCCGAAGCAGCTCCTGAAGGCAGTCGACATGAAGCACTCGGATTACTGGTTTTCGATTTCCGTATTGTTTGGACTGTACTTAGTTTTGGATCTTACGGCCTACCTACTGCTGCGATTTCAACTCAAGAAGCGCCATTTTAGATTTAGATTATTCTGATGTGTATGTATTATATACATACACTGCGCCTTTAAAGATTGTGATGTTTCAGTATAAATGTCATAATTTTAATAGAAAGTAACAAATTTTTAGAACAATCAATTGTGACTAGATATTTATGAATGATTTGTACTTTTATAAGTAATTTAGTAAGAGTATTGTTTTTTAAAATGAGAAAATGAGATTGCGAATCTTGTTGTTATTCGCAATTTTTTTGTTATACTCGAATTAGACAATTTTGAACAATTTTATCTATAAATAGTTGAAAGTGAGTAATAATATACGTATATGGATACTTTTAATATTTTATAAAAGCAAGCTTTTTTATTTTTATAATTAAGTGTTTGTGATAATTTTGTAAAAAGAAGAATATTCTCTGCCATTGTAATAAATACATAAGTATTAACTTTAATTTGTTATGCTACGATTTTATGTAAGTTTATACGTATTTTGTAATACAATATATTCTTAAACACATTATTACCAAAGTTATTTTTTTACTCAAAAACAAATATTTAAACGTTGTAAATGTAACAAAGTGCCAAGTGAACATTCTAATCTGCAGGTTTCAAGAGCTTGTACCTTTTTTTTTACTTTTGCATTCGCGTAGAACAAAGCATAATATTAAATTTCGTCTTTTAAAATTGATTTGCTTTAAGAGGATTAGATTTAGCGATTATAAATTCTAAATTATATTTCTTTACTAGTTGTAAGGCTCAGGAATAATCTACTGTGAAATTTGTAATCCGGCCCTTCGTTGCTGAATGTTATTTGAAAATTTAACTTTTAGCTTTTAAATATACAAACCTGTTTATTTTATCCTGTCGATGGGGAAAATGCACAACAGATTTCTCAGTAACTGTTGGACGGTGACGAGTCACCTTCCTCATAAAATAATTATGAGCTTCGAGCCCACAAAAAACTTTGACAAAAAGCTATTCCGCAGTTTTAGAAAAAGCATACCGCAATGACATTGAGCGTTAAAAAGTGCGAGTAAATAATGGATCCGTTCTATTTAGCTGTGAGACGCTGGGAGTAAGATAGCATTATACCTAATGTATATCAAGTGTTGCCGTAAAAGAGAGAGTAAACTTGCAGCTGAAATATTGTTTTAGAACGAAACACTTTGCATCATGCAAATGAGAATAATAATTAAATGTATTTAAATCGATTTTTATTGATGTCGCTTTTGTAACTAGTTTCGAAGTCTTTTAATAAAAACATGGAAAATACTCGTTTACGACGCATTATAATTATCCTTTCTATAGTTCATAAAATTTTCAGACACATCAGCGTATATTAAGAGGAACTTTTATAGGTACGTTTACTTATAAACTGTAATACTAAAAGATTTATTACTCATAAACTCTTGTTTTAAATGATGTTACTTCATTTATTTGCTCTTTAAGTAAGATGATTTTCTGAATACCTGGGAATAAAAAAAAAAATTCTTTCTTGACGTGAAATTACGAATTTTCTTTTAATGCAAAATCATTTCTAAAATTACTTATTACGTTAAAAACGAAAAATTATTTTAGAAATTAACAACAACAACCGCAAACCACTTAAACAAGCCATTAAGCATAATTTTTTCTCCAATATTACTCAATAAACATTCCTCGAAACATCTAATGCAAATTCTAAAACAACTGCACTGCCATTTAAAGTCACATAATAAACAAATATGCAACATCCAAATCCTAATCTAAAACATCCAACCCCCAAAAACCAAACGCTTCGCCAGCCAAAACCGCAAGCGAACCCAAAAAGAAAGCAAAACAGTCCCAGCCGATGCACCCTCCTCCCCGCGTCCGCCGGTCAGCTCACTCGGCGCTCGCCTCGGTTCCAGAATCGTCGGCGCGCGGCGCTCACGTGAGTGCGCACGGTGCAAAAACGCGCTCCGCGAGAGTCACGATCGCTCTCTCGGCCCCGCGCGCGTGCATGCATTATCCCCGCGCTAAGGTCACTTCTCCACCTCTGCATGGATGGGCCTCTCTCCGCGCTCCGCTGGCCGCGGCGCCCGGGATTCTCGACGCGGCGCGTTGTGCGCTTTTAGCCCGATGAGTTGCAAGATCCAAGCGTCGGCGCTTGGCGGCGAGATGAGGGAATCTGGCGTTGCTGGAAAAATTGCTTGTTGCGGATCGTCGATGAGAAGTGGAGAATGGAAATTGGGAGTTTTACGAAGATTTTATTTTAAGCACGGTATTTCGTTGTAAGATTGCATAAGCCTTCGCCAGCTGTCATAATTGTAGACATGTAAACTTGTATTAAATACCTTTTCTTACAGCTGTGTTTAAATTTGCCGTAAACTTCAGAAGATTTTGACAAATCAATCATGAAAACATTTTAATGTTTATTACTATCTAAAAGTTGCTTTTTAAAATTCATACACATATGTTTTCTGTGCGATTCCTAATATCTCATTACCCAAACTCAGCAAGCATATAGTAGTAGGGGTACTTATGTAAATATAATTTTACACGGTGCAAAGCGACCAATTCGTAGGATTAATTTTCTGAAAACGTAAAGAAATTCATTCGCAGTACACGTAATCATCTATAATTAATTCTACACACTTCCATCCTTACACGCATTGTTGAGCATCGTAATCCTGCCAACCGACAAGTGCGCACAACGTTCCTTTCAATGTCGAATGCGCTTCATTACTATACCTCTATATCCGCGCGATGATAAAATCCACGCGCAAAGCCGCATCGCGAGCTTACTCCAGTCGTACGCTTACCCGTGTGACTCACATCATCCTCGAGCCCACTTCCCTCCGCTAATCCGCGGCTAATCGCGGATCCTTCGTCCACTAACACACATTCCACGATCCAATACTCACCTGGCGAACGGCCGCTCTCTCGCACAGTGTCCGCGCGCGCAAGTGGAGAGCCTCCAGAACTGTCAAAAGCGAGCGCTCGGCACGCGAGAGGGCGCTCCCTTTCAAAACTCCGACTCGCAACGGCTTCACGGACCATTGCGCTCGCGCGGTCCTCTCTCTCTCTCTCTCTCTCAGGTAGGAGAGGACAAACAACGCGACCACCACTCCACTCTCTTTTTTCACACACAGAGACGCGGGCGGCGCGCCGCGACAGCTCCGCAGCAGAGCAGTGGAAGACGCCAAGTCGCGCGGGTGTTTGTTTCGGGCCGCCGAGAGTGCTCGCCTGCAGGTCGGATCGTTATTTAAACGCTCTCGGGGATTTGAAAAAAAGGGCGCGAACATAACCTGTAAAGGGGGGAAAAGGAGGAGAGTGCTGCTGCTGGCTGGTGGTTCGGTTGTGTTGAGGTTTGTGCTGTGCCGCCGACGGGGAAGTGTCTTGTGCGGGAGCTGAGTAATGTTTCTGGCAGGATGAACGTGCCGATCGTCGCCGGGGACATCGACGATGACGGGTACAAGCCGAGATTTGTCAGGGTGAGTACTGTGCTCGGTCTTGTTTTAATGTCTCGAGTGCTGGGCTGAATTTGACGATCGATCGGATGGAACTGGAGTGCTGTCTGTGTGTGGTTTCGTGGGAAATCGACGTTGAAAGAGAATTGTTTAATGACAATTATTAAACTGAAGAAGTTGTCGTTTATTAAATTTCTGTAAGCAGTGCCAGGTTGAAAATACAAAAATCATCAGACACTTTAAAAGTGTAAATAATTGTCTCGCAAATCTTCTGATATTATATTTTTAAAATATAAGTATTGGAAAAAGGATTTTGTTTGAATGTTTAAAAATTAATAATTTTAGAGTTAAAAGTGCGTAGTAAAAATACGCTCATAGTATTACTTATTCAACTAAAAATTCGTTAATTCTAAAGAGAAAAGTACTACTTAAAGGAAGTATTTAATGAATTTATATAATTTAATTCATTATATTTTTGGAACTTAAATACGAATATTATTGACTTAATGCACGTGGAAACGCAAATATGATGTATTTATAAGTGGAAAATAATAAGTATGTGAGGCAGCTGTGAAATATTGGTTCATGAAATTTCAAATACGTTTCGTGAATACTAAATATTTTTATCAATTGGTTCTTACGTCGTATGTCTTATTTCCTTTACAATTCAGTCACTTAAATAAACTTTTCTAATATTTTACTGTCTAATTTTTACTTTATGACTCAGAGTTGGCATACCTTTAATATTATTATACGTTAAACGAAGTGTATTTGGCATTAATTCTTATATAATATGGATTTTGAAAGAACTTTTTTATGCTAAAACTTTAAAAGACAAGTGTCTTACACACATGGTAAAAAACGCAAGTGTGAAACAGGGAAAATACTTTTCTAACATTATGGAAAAAGAATAAAATTCTATACTTTTGATCATTATAAAAACCGGCCATATCTGGTTCTAATAAAGTAATCACGACATGCATATAATTACAGTTTCACTTGCAGACGCAAAATTACATAACCCTTAAAAAAAAAAGAATCCAACGAAAAAAAATGGAAGCGAAACGTTGTCCATAATCAGCGTCACTTCTTACCTCCTCTTTCAAAATCCTATCAATCGAAGGCGACAATTAATTATTCGCCCGCATTTAAAAGCCATTAGAATGCAGATTTTTCCTTCGCCGATCGATCTCTTACCCAATCGCCCTCCCCTTTTTTTTCCCGCGTTACGTCCGAATCTTACGAAACGGCGCCCCGATTTACCCCCCGGCCGGTTTTTCCCGTTGCTCGCGATTTCCCTTAATTGAAAAACGGCGCTTCGCAAACTCGTTCCGGGGGGAGAGAAGAGAAGAAATGTGCGTCAGCCGGTGAGTTTTCGAGCGCCGTCACGTGCGATCCGGCGATTTTCTCCGCGCTCGCGTCATTCGTTGCGTGACTTTTCCTCGGGTTGCCGGAATGCCAGGAGAGATAGCTCTCGGCGAGAGGTGCTTCGATTGAGCGGTGATTGGCGGAGGGAGAATTTTTTTTTAGAGTTTTGAGACACTTTACCGGGAATTCTTTTCGAAACAGGTAGTTATTGGAAGTTTTTGGAAGCGAAGGACTGTGGGAAAGGAGGGAAGACATGATTTGGTTATCTTGTATGAAATTATACATAAACTATTATTGAAGACTGCAGTTTGGTTTTGCAAGAAACATTGGATGTTAAACACTTTTTTTTGTAGGTTGAGAGTTAGTTTCATCATTAGCTGCTGATGGTTTTTTTCTCGATGGATTAGAATGTCAAAGGATAATTTATTATTCTGAGGAATCAGTTTATTCGAACGGATGATCACACAATCTGTAAAAATAAGATACAATAAGAATTGTAAAGAGCGTTCTTATGTTTATAATAAGATAAGTAAAGAAACGTTTATACCTTAAGCCTTGAAGCTCAAAAGAAACATAAGAAAAAGTTCTTGCGTATCATCTTCGTAAGATTAAAAAAAGTGATATACAAAAAATTGAATCGATAATGAGTTTTCGATAACGATCTTCGAACAATGCAAACATTTACTTGTGATAAAAAATAATATTTAATTTTTCCATTCGTTTAATTCGATGTAATTTATATATAAAACTTTGTAAATAGTCAGCTCCTACTTTCAATTTAAAGGCCGATTGAGGATGTTTTTATTCATATCACAATGCGCAGAAGAACGAAAAAGACATTGAAGAATTTATCAAGCAAAGGAGAAAAAAATCTAGTATGCTGTAAAGGTATCTTTCCATGCCACTTTACTTTATTAAGGCCGTAAAAGCATATTATTACCGCGGCCTTCCTAAGAAAACGTTTGAATTTACATAAAATTTAACGCCAGACTGTGTCAGAGCCTGATTAAAAAGTGATGCATTCATCATTGTAGCATCTTCTAAACGCAGGCGATAAAGAAGACTTACTTTAAAAGCATGTCAGGAAATCAAACAATATTTTTCGTTGCTTTATGCAGCGAGTTTTCCAAACAACTTTCAAATTCTTCGACATTTCGTGTTAACTGTACATCCTTCTAGTTTTGAATTGAGAACAAATATCTTGTTGATGTATAAATTATTGAAGAATCGGTTGTTAACTAAAGGCTAAATTAACGGTAAACTTATTTTTCGATTTATGTATTTTTGTGTTGGAAAATGTTTACGCTTTAAAAAGTGTCTATGAAATCCTTTTATAGACGCTAGAAAATCATTTAACGTTATCTGACCGTGAGAATAAATTGACGAGCAAGGAAATGAAAATCAAGTTTACTATTTTTATATAATAATTAAATAGCCGCTGCAGACTTAAAGGTGTTGGCTCGTTAAACCAGTTCAATTCTATATCACTTAAACTTCTTCTCCGCAGTTAAAAATTTCTATAATCTTGCAAAATAAAATACAAGCTATGTATCAAGTTTAAACGTCTACAATTTATCCTTAATCCTTGAGAATGTTTGTGGTTTATCCTGTAGTTGGAAGAACCAGTTTCCGATCTCGCGTACGCTTGACTGAAAATTTCGAGAGCTAGATGATAAATTTCTATTAGTATTAGTTCCAATTTTACGTATTTTGTATTCATTCGTGCAATAAAACGTGTACAATGCCAGGTGGTACAATACGATGTTTGATTGTAAAGATGATTGATTTACAAGCTAATATTTATGATATAATCCTTTTTACAACAGCATCTTTAAACGTGAAAGTGTCTTTCGATCATTATTCACAACAAATTAATTTCCAGGTCAGTATTGAGCCTTATTCCAAACTATTCATCAGGCAGCCCGGACAAAAACCTTTTCCATTTTCCAAGCGCGACAGACTATCAAATACTGCAAGCCCAACTTTCCACTAACAACAAATCAATCAATCTCCTTTCACTACAACAATCAATCGGCACACATCATCACGCCCAGCACATTTCCCACGCTTCCCTACCATGCATGCAGCCAGTAGCCGCCCAACGAACCATCCCACCTTCCAAAAGCACCTCATCAATGTAGGCCAATGACTTAATAAGGCCTCCGGCTTTTCTCATTTCCATGCCCTCGTGTGCATCCCGTGTCGAAAGTCCACGGACGCACAGCTCCCCACAGAACGATAGACGCGGCGCTCTCTTCTAGCCGTGGGTGGAAAAAATGTGCCGTTCAATTGGCTTTCGTAATCGCCGAGATTTTCCTGCTCTCTTGCCTCAAGTGCAGCAGCCCCGGCAAAAGGTCATTGAGCAATGCGCATTCCGCGAACCGCATTGTGCGCCGCTTCTTCTTCCATTCTTCTCTTCGGCGAGGAGGGCTTGTTCGTGTATTGGAAGCGATGCGAGGCTGTTGCTTGTTTTTTTTTTTTTTTTTTTTTTTTTTTTT
>UCOM01000799.1:0-60786 GCA_900474385.1 Ormyrus pomaceus | reverse complement strand
TTGTTGTAAGTAGGTTCTGCGGAAGTGTTTTTATCATTATTTGTAAGTTCTTTTCTGTAAAACCTAGTTACTTTAGTAATTTTTAGTGCGGAGACTGGAGAAATCAATTCTAAATTGTCTTTTATTATGTCTTCCGATAGGTCAGTTGGAACATTCTTTATAATACACTGTTTGATAACAAAAGATTTTGGTACAAAAGCTTCTAAATTCAAAGATGGAAAAAGTTCAGATTTCAATATTTGATTTGCCAAGTTTCTAGAATTTGTAATAATAGCGACTCTGTTTCTACCTGCTTGTTTAATTTCACTAATAGTATCTTTAGGTACTTTAGGAATTATAATTTTAGCAATTTCAATGGGATGAAATCTTTCTTTTTTGTCATTCTCTAAGCTATTTTCATCTTCAGCGGTTCTAATTTTTTGTATGAGGATTTTGAAGGGTGCTGAGAAGTTATTTGGATACTCTTTAATTTTGTAATTTTCATTGGACTGTGTGGATGTATGAGATTGTGTTTGAGATTTTGTTAATTCGCATTTGTTCTGGTCTGAATTATTATTATTATTGTTGTTTTTCTTTGGAGGGTTGTATGTATCAGTTTTTGTTTGATTGTATTTTTCTTTATCAATTAAATGTCTTTTTGCATCTTTTAATCTAATCTGTTGTTCATCTAAAAGTTCTGTAATATCTATTGTTCTTTTGTTAAGATTTTTATTTTTTTTTAATAATATATTATCCTCATCATAGTCATCAAGTTGCATTTCGTCTCCCATTTTAGGTTATAATTTTAGGCTAGCCGCGAGGGCTGCCTTTGTATGAACAAACCTTATTATAAATTTAGGTTAGGATTTAACGTCTCGAAGAAATTTATTGGAATAATTTTTTTTGCTGACCTCTTTCTTATTTTTAATTGACGCAGATTTTAAGATTATTGATATGGCATCGTGAAATCCCAATAATATATCCAATGAGCGAATTCAGTTTAGAATTTGAAATTTTTCTTTTCAGGAGAGCACTTTCAGTTGTTGCCTCTTCCAGCGTTCCCTCGAAACTCCCAATCACAATCGTTTTATTCATGTTTCAACTTTCCGTCATCACTTTTTTAAGAGAGGATTCAAAAATAAACAAGTAAACAAGGAATTGGAAAAGGATTAATGAAAATCAACGCATTTAAATTTCTTTGTAATAAAATTTATTTGAAAATCGAATAATAATGATAATTTAAAATACAAAGTATTCAACGCAATGAAAAAACGAATACTTCTAGAAATAGATTTCAGTAGATAAAATAAAAAAAGAGAAAAAAAAACGTAAAATCTTATTATCGTCAGCTATAATAAACGCCTTTACGCACTAAAACGAATCACCTGACGAATTTGCAAAATTAGCGATGAGGTTGGGTTGCAATTAAAGCAACTTATTCAAAAGCCTCGCGACATCGCGGAAGCAACACATAATTACTAAAAGCTACCTTTATTACATCTGTTTTTTTGATAAAAGTATCCAGCGGCTTCGGTCACTGCTGTGAATCACAATATATTTCGAATAAGCCTTTTATTTTGTGAAGGTTATAATGTTTAATACTGATCGCTCGGCTAGAAAAAAAGTAAGTAAGAGCGAGCTCAATTCAATTGTAATTCCGCAAATACTTTTTTTTCAATCGATCCTTTACGTACACGTACGCAAGATCGCTTGACGCTCTTCTTTCAAAACGCAAAGGGTTCAATTCAAAAATCGAACCGTATAAAACGAGATGAAGAAAATATAAATTTCGTAAGGCTTCTCAGTAGTATAAATATTACAAGAATATTTTGAAATGACGATTTTAAAATGAATAAAGTACACATATTCGCATCAAAACACTATTCGATCTCACCTTCATTTGTCAGACTTCGAGTGTACACCTCTCGTGTTAAGATACTATTTACTTTTTAAAATATTAACAAACTTCTAAAAAGTCGTCTGCACATTTTCTTGTCCTTAAAGTCAATAGTTCTGCAAGAAACATCCTTGAATTCCGGTTTTCATAGAAAACAATAATGCTTCGTTGCAGGACTTTCGCTTTTCGTTTAAAAGTTTTTCTCATATCGTCCTTCTATAAGTACTTTTATCATGAAAGGCGGAAGTCGATACAGGTCCCTACAAGACAGCTCGATAGAAACATTCAGAATTATATGTAGGAATTTATTAAGATACTCAGTTTCTCTGTCTAGTTTTCACGTCTTCCATTTATAAATAATTTCCATTAGAAATAATTTCGATTAATCGAAATTATTGACTTAGGCTTGTACCTCAAGTATCACTGTAACTCCTATTTGATTATATAAGGAACAGTAATTACAACAACGAGTTTTCGTCTGTATTCTACTGGACGATTTTGTATATAATTATTGTTACTGGAACTGATTACAAAGGAGAGTACACTTACTTACGAATAGCAACGTAATAGTGAACGCAAGAAACCCTTCTTAATACCTACAGTTTCCACATGTTCCTATCAGACTCATCCAGGACTTAGTACAAGGAGACTTTCAATGGGAGACGCGGCATTATTATTTTGTTTCATAATTTTCGTTAATAATACTAGAAATAAGTAGTAATAAAAAGAGTTATGCGAAAAAATGAATGAAAAATCAGCGCGAGTACTTTATCAGAATCAGGCCATGCCAGCATCAACCCTAAAGACAAAATCCGCAGTTCCGCTTTCGCGCGATCTATTGACTGAATGCTTCCTTTTGTTCGCCCGCGACTCGGGTTTTCAAACTTGTCGCTGCGAGCTGAACTCATCAATGAATCAAATCTTAAATCCTATATCACATACATCGTTTCCGTGTTTTCGTCATCGTCAGCGTCATCGTCTTTTTGCTTCAGCGTAAACTCCGATGCGTTCCGTACCGATCCGTAAGCTCTTCGACGCGACGGATGGCAATACTACTACTCAAGCCAGATCAGGCAAAAGTAGTACCTCTTTCGCTGTCAACGCTCATCAGGGTCTTCTCATCGCGAGCGATTCGGCATCGCGAAGAGATAGAGAGAGTGAGAGATACGCGCTGCGTCCTTCGATGGAGGGTTGAGAGTGTTGCAGCTGAGAGAGTGGTGTCAAAGTCCTCGTCGTGACTCGATTGAGCAGCGACGGGAGCCCCGACGGAAGTGGTTTTTGCGAGAGGATTCAGAGAGGATTGCACTCACTTTTTCCGTCAGCGCAAAACCTCCTCAATCCAGCTGTGTCACTTTTCTCTTCACCCCGCCATCGGGGAGTAGCGGTCCCGACACAGTGAGCTTTTCCTTCAAGTATTGGTAGTGCCTCAGCCTGCTTACAGCATAATCCTGGAATTCATCATTAATATAAGTCGATTGTACACAAACGTTCATTTGGTAGATAATAGTTTATTTCAAAATTGGATTCTTACCCAGTAGCCAAACGGAATTTGAGAGAGTTTGGCATTGACAATACTCCAGAGTCCCCAGAACAAGTCACTGGCTAGAGAGAACAGTCTGATTTCGGCCATCATACGTTCCTCCTCGGTTTGGCTGTCTTTTCCAGCTGTCCTCAAGTAATTTCTGATGAAGTTGAGCTGTTAAGAGAAAACAACGTTTAGATTGCGGCTCAATGGAAAGTTAAAGTCTACTACAAATCACCGATTGAATTTAAATTTTTAATTGCAAAGAATTGAGATAAGTTTATCAAAAATGCTGATTTGATTATCAAATTATGATTTAAAACCAACAAGCTTATGACCAAATGGTTACACAATTTATCTAAAGAGTAATTTCTGAAGTTGCTAAAAAATTTCTTTCAAAGAAATAATTCTGATCTACTTTTATTTTAACATTTCAAGTTTGTAATATTTTAGATAAACTGCGTTAATTGTAATTGGTTACGCGATTAATATGTATAGACAGAGCATTGCTCGATACATTTATAGTTATACAATACAGAGTTTGAGAACTTTCTTCAATGTTTTTATAAAAATTAAAATTGCAAAAATTAGATTTTTTGGTCAATTGATTACTGATGAAAATAAAAAGAACTTTAAAACAAGAAATTATCACACGAGAAGAAACAGCCTCAATTAACCAAGCAATTTTCAAGTACAGAGAAGATGTAAATGTAAAGTGCCACAACCAATTTTTTATAGAGTTGCAACGCATAGAAGTAAAAAATAAATTTCATTTTCAAATATTGGACGGATTATATTGCAATTTAAATTTATAATCAGAACTACCATTTTATTATAATTTTTAAGTAGATGTAGTAAATTAAGCCATGATTGATGACATGAAATGGTGAACATAATGCGATTTCAAGTTGTCGTTAGTCTACAAATGAAATTTTAATTGAGCAGTAATTTTGTGCATGCTTCAAAAAAAAAAAAAGAATATAAAAAGGAAGAGGACAGAATTTAGGAGAAAAAAGTCCCCATTAATCGAGACTTGAATGATCGCGTCTTTACTTTTAATACCAAATCAAGTAGAAAAATAAAAAAAAAATCAAAATATAAAGTTACAAAGCAACAGAATTTGATACAAAAGTACAAATGTAGTAGTAGAATCCAAGAAAGAAATAAAAACTTTACAGATATTAGTCAATGCTCGGCGATGCAAAAGGAGCATGAGCATAAAAAGTGATCCAAATTCTTGTGGGAGAGTGTTAGATTACCAAGACCTTACGACCACTTATATTTTCACGACGCGACAAAGTCAGGGTATCACAAGGTCATGGCTCATCGGAAATGAGCCAGTGTGCCATTCCGTTTTCAATCGGAACGTTGCGCCGTCGCGTGAAAAAAAAGCGTCCAGCGTTACACACTCTAGATCTCGTTCAGGGACGCTCACCCGAAAAGCTATTACGTTTGTTCTGCTTGGTCAAAAAGTCCATATAAGTTCCTATAAAGGCTGTGTGTGTGGTTCGTGCTCGAGTGTATCATTTACTGAAAGCTAAAGCTTGTAATGACGCTCTTCAAATAAAAACAAGCGTACGAATACGAAGAAAGAAATAATTGGACCGGCACAACCAAGAAATATATTTAAATTGACAAGAGTAGGAGTGATATAGATTCACATTTATAAACGTTATATAGAGATATGTGATGAAACTGCAATCACTAACTTTGCGAGCTTTGAAACGTAAATGGATTGTGAATTTAAAGGTACTAATCACATATTTCTATACAGAATAATCAAGAATCTACAAAGTTCCATATACAAATCTATGATACCTAACCTGTAATGTCCAGAACAGGTTGCCGCACTACAATTATAGGAACATATATGCAGAATTTTTAACGACTGGGCCCTACCAGAGGTAACGATTTGCTTTTTCAAGGTTGTAAAAAAAGGCTTTTCTCTGATATTAAATCTGAATGGGTATTCGATTGTTTTGCTTTTAAACGAGGTTACAGAATCGACTATTGAGAGTGCGTGGTTGAGGTACTCGAATGTTATGCTGCAGAGGCTTGAGGCTGGCGCCGGACCCATCGTGTGCTTCTCTCGTCGACTTGGGCAGACAAAAAGGCACCCCACGAAAGGGCGCCTCGTGTCGTCTTCCTTCGTGGCGGCTTCTCCTGGTTCATCTCATGTTCTCAGTTCATCTCTGACCTCGCTCATCTGCGTGTCTGTCTGAGCAGATTGCCGGATTTCCTTCATTCACAGTGTCCCCCCATATTGTGGGTGAAGACTTTGCGAAGGCAATCATATCCGTGCCTCATGTCTCTCTCAGTGCGAGTTTGCGGTCCTGTGAAACTAATACATACACACGCAACACACGCCAAGGTGTCCTACCCCCGTTCTTGCTTAACTTCGCCTAACACTTATGATATAGATTTAACTTTTTCTTTTAAATTTTATTTTTCTCAGTTTCGCGTTGGCTATTCAGGTTTAATCAAAGACGGAATGTGACATGCGTTCTTGTAGTTTGCATCAGGCAAGCAAACTACGCGAGACGCTATGCAATTCTAATGGTTCAATTTTTATTGAGAAAAATAAAAATGTAATTGTAGTTTAAAATAAGGGAACTTTGCATTATTTACTGCACGAAAGTGCATGTTGAACACTAATTTTATTTGACTATTTAATGTAGCGCCGTTTTGCACTGCGATCACTTTGATTGCTTGCATTGGCGATTATACTAATTTTAAAGGATGTTGTGAAATGCAATATGATAATCAATTGATTCTACTATTTTTAAAATGATGAACAAAAATTGATAAAACAAGTAATTTTTTTTCACGAAACGAAGTTTTTTCTATTATCTACGTCATACATCGTGTATCTATATTTTTCTTTCGTGCGTTAAAAAAAAACATTGATTTTACCCGTTGTTCATTTCCTTATGCAATGATTATTGAAAAAACAAGCCATTATTGAAGCACAAATTGAGCTAATTTTGTATTATTTGAATAATTTTCTTTGATAAACTCATCTTGTACGTTCATTCTTTTCAAGAAAATATCAAAAGACAAAGATCGTATAGGTAAGTTAATCAGCAGTTAAATTATTCACCAAAAACTATAAAATTAACATTAAGTACAATTTATGCTTTTAGTAATGGCTTGCTCGTCTGCTTTAATTTCTTTGTGATACTCGATGTACGACATTCAATGGCAAACTTTTTACGTGATATGCTAAAAATCATAAGAAATGATTCTTATATATACTTACAATAGGCTGATTAAAAATCTAATACATATATCACGTATAAACTATGCCAAATATTACCTATCCTAAGAGTATAGGTATAATAAAAACAACAGTTGCATCTAAATAGTTCCTCGGAAATTTAAGATGAATGAAACAAAACTTAAATTGGAATCTCATAAAATGCAATGACTTGAAGCTAAATATATATTTATATATAAATATATATGTATAATATATATGATAATAAAAACAAGAAATGTCGACTCGTAAACAGTGGAAAATATAGTTTGAAAATTGGATTTCTTACCAAGAGTCTGCAGAGTTTCTCAACTCCCCCAAGTCCCCCCCGAGGCGCGTCTTACCTTTTGCTCTTTGGTCGGTCCAGAACCGCTACGCTCAGTGAAGAAGGGATATGACGGTGCAGTGTAATCGTATTGCCATTCGAGAAAGTGATTAGCGACGTCGAATCCCCGGTAATTGTACGAACAGTATTCAAAGTCAATCACCACCAGTTCGGGCTTTTGGGTGTTCTGGCGTAAAAGTATGTTACCCTCTTGCATGTCGTTGTGGCAGAAGACGACGGGATGCTTCTGCTGTTTGACTACGGATCTAAGAGCAAAAATTTTTTATCATTTATTTGATTTTTTCAAAGAAAAACGCTATTTAACAATCGTAACATATAAAAAACTGTAAGTATCAAAGTCTCGCAACTCACTTGAACCAATTGATCTCGCGTTCGAGATTGATGGTCTTGATGAAGCTGACATTGTCGAGCTGGCTGCTGTCGATGTCCTCGATGTTCTCGAGAATATCCGTAGCCGTATCGAGCCACTTGTCCATGGTGTCCCAGAGCCACGTGGGCTCCTTGCTGATGGGCACCTGCATCGAGTGGATCTGGGCCATTTTCTCGGCTATGAGGGTGCTGAGGCAGGGATCGGCGAGCTCCTTGGTGAGCAGAGGCCTGGCCGGTATGTACTCCTCGATTCTGCCGCCCGGAAAGATGCCGTGGAGCTTCGGGCCGAGCCGCCTCTCCGACAGGAGTGTGAAGATGACGGACTCGGTGATCAGGCCCTCGAGAGCCCGCTCGCCGTGAACTTGGCCGTAGAGCCGCAGCAACACCTGCCTGGGCTCGCCGCGCACCGGGATCGCACCCTCCGGCAATTGGACATTGTACAGCCAGTTGCTCAGCCCTCCACTGGAATGGGTAAGAGATCGGTTAGCTGGTGAATTTCACTTGGTTTTTAACGTTTATGCGAGGCGTCGTTTGATGGTAAAGAAAATCAATTGATTGAGTTGAAAAGTGAATGAGTTAATGTTACGATAATGAGACATTCCAAAGTCCAACCGGTCGGACTTAATAAAATGAATATTTTCGTAACGGGCCTAAGAATAGAAGTAAGGAAGCGGTTGATGATCACGTTTCTGTTTTAGTGAGACGCGATAAAATTATCTTTGGTTACGACACAGAATTGATGCCGAGGGGAAATACAAATTTTCCATAAAATTTTATCTGTGAAAGCAACATCTGAAAAAAATTTTCCAATTCAAATAAACAAACAGATGGTAATCATTGTTGATTGCAACTTATAAGATTGGAATTATCAATAAATTAAATTGATTTGGCAACAATTTATTGTTTATTCTTAAACGAATCAATGTTTTCCCAACGATATATGCATGAATAACGCTTCGTTTAAACTCGAATCAATACATTGATTAAATGTTTATTTTAAACAAATTCATTATGTGCGTTACTTGGAAAATTTCATACTTTTTATGTTCACCTTGCATGTCGATAAGATAATTGAAATGATATAACGAAAAACTACATTAAACCGCAGTATCATAAGCTTTCACCGCTTAACTTTTTTAATTGTGCTTGATACTCGTTACATCAGCGTCCAAAATACAACTTATGTGATATGATTCGCGGCTCACGAAAGAAAGTATTTAAGATAACGATTGATAAGAATTAATTAAGAATCATTTTTATCAGACAATTTAGTTTATCCTGAAGAAGCATCATTATATTTATCGACTAATGTACGAAAAATTATTCTAATTTATATTGCCATCAAATTGCTTTCATTTTTAATAAGTAACAGGAAAATACGACAAAAAATGATTATAGATAATTCACAAGTAATTTGAACTTGAGTCATTTCATGGTTGTTCTTATCAAACGTGTAGTGTTCGTCTGACATGCCTCTTTGTTCTTAATGATACAGCTTTAAACCAACAGCTGGCTTTCAAGGTGAACGTTTTTGCTTGCAACTCGTAGTCGATCGAACGATAAATCCTAGGATTTACATCAAAGAAACATCTGATATTTGCTTAAACTTGTCATAAAATTTCTCGCTTGAACAACTTTTTTAAAACGCGATAAAATAACGCTTTCCAAAGTGTAAATTACAAAATACCTACGATTTTAAACCTACAAGTTTTACAAAAAGTTTTTATGCCGCTGAACTGGAATGTTTTTCTACCCGTTCTAGGGAGCAATGCCTACTAACCTTATCCTCTTGAGAATGATGTTTTCTGCGGTAACGTGCTTCCACACGCCGTTCAGGTAGTCGCGGCAAATGCGCGCCGCTGTTGCCCTCATTTCCGGGTTGTGCTCAGACATCTGTAACAAAACGGAACGATGATCGCACCGATTAATAGGTAATTTTGAGGTTTTCGCTAAATCGACAAATTCTAATTTACGCCTGTCTCTTTGCAAAAGCGACTGTGCAAACGCGACCGCGCTTCGCAAGTCGAATAGATAAAGTTAATGATTTATGCTCGGGCTACATTTCTTATACGTGACAAGTAAAACAAATCTGTGCATTAGCGAGTCGCTTAAAATTTCCTTCCAGAACCGACGTTAAAATAAAGTTTCGTTACATAATCTTTTTAACCTGCAAAAGTATAACCTTAAATTTGAATTTTTAACGCCGAATTTTAATGTCCGTTCTCGCGATAACTTACTTGAAGCATGATTTTGCGCCAAATAAAATGAATTAGCATATTTAATTGCTTTAATTTCCAGCGGACTACTGAATCGCCCAGTTTTAAATCAATCTCTTTCCACAATCCTCGCGGTGACTTCATGAAATCTTTCTAGCTTTAAGCTATTGAAAGTCTTTGAGGATAAAGCGATCAATGCACGTCACTTTACTACCGCAATGCTACACCTGAAGGGGTAAATGCTCGATTTTCAACCGTCATGGAACGATAGCTTGGTATTTCCGTGAAAAAAAAAATAACAATAACGTTTTATGGCCGCTGTTGACGTCGATACTTCGCAAGATAAGATATAGCAAAGAAAAAGCTAAAAGAATACGTTAAGTTCCTTAAAGAAAAAAAAAATCTCGTTTACATTGTAATCTATATCCGAATGTAATTTGTTCACTTGGCATTCGGCGATAATTGTTCACGTTCGGCGAGTTATCATTTTATATCTAAACTAAGTGGATTAAAATATTTAATCCGACGAGTGTTTTAATCTGCGTTTTAATCTACAATTCCGGAAAACTTTTATGTTTATAAACATCTTTTTCAGCCTTCCAACGAGAAAAAAAGATTTATGCACGAGCGACTTAAAAGTCTTAAGTAATAATTTAAATCTCCTCGACTTAAGGACTTGAAAAATTTCGTTTCCATTTTACTAGTCGGCGTTTCAAAGTATTTACGATGAGCGTTTCATATCGAGATCAATTAAATTCGAAAGGAGATTCAGTCTAAAAGCAAGATTTTATCTCCAGTATTCGAGTATTCTAGGATAGACTGTTGTGAACGAAATTTATACATTTTTAGCACTGTTAGCATCTCAGTTTCAATGATCGCGTGAAAACTTCTGATACAGAGCCAACTTATCGATCTGGTCGCGCGGGAAACCAAGGTCAAGTGCACCGCACGCATTTGGCTCTCGGCATTGCGACATGTCGCACAATAGCCTTCCCGAAATTTTGAATTCGAAAATTTAAATTAAAGTCTGGCGTGACGCGCGGTTATGTAAATTTTTTTACTTATCAACGTACCGCATTTCACTTATGCGGACGTCGTTTATTTAGTATTTTCAGAAGCATTGTAAAAGTTAGGAAATTAGAAATGATGGAAAAGTATATTATAATTATTTTTAAAAAATTTCTTTTTTTTTCTATTCATAATACGACAGGTGTAATTAAAATTAATCAATTCAATTACTTATGACGATTGCGACAAACACAATTTTACTAGATAGTAACGGATGAAGATAAAATTTTACTACTTTATTTTATGTCAATAAAGACATAGAATAGAAATCTGTAGGCAAATAAAGAATTCAAAACTTATAAAATAATAATAAAACGAAATAATAAAGTTTTATTAAATATTCTATGCACAAAATTGCAGTCTAATTATACAGCAGTGTTAAAGCTAAAAATGTAACTTCACTGTGTACTAAAACAATATAATTTATTTAATTGTAGCAACTTTCTAAAATCATTACTACGCGAAAGTAAGCGAATGCAATTTTTTTACTAATATTGAGGCTCAAAAAGAAGAAGTATAGTAAAATCATAAAGCGCTGGTGAAATTAATAATAAATTAATGCAGTCCACTCGTGGATTACCTTGATGCAATACGCTACTAAGTTTCATGCGCATGAATTCTATGGCATATTGGAAAAAAAAACAAATTCAACATTCCCCTAAACCCTCTAAAAACGGCACAAGCATCTTAAAACATCCAAAAGAAGAGTGAAACATGACCAAAAAACCATGCAACCACCTATCAAGAATGTACGCAATCGCCGCTCTCGTCTACCTCAAATCCACCCCTCCCCCCGCTCTATCCTCGACGTAATCAAACGAAAAAAAGCGAGTGCTACAAGGCGAGTGAGAAGAGCAGGATCATAAGATAGAATTACCCAATTCCGTGCCTGGAAGTATCGAGAGAATCAGCGAGAAACCCTGGCGGAGTCGAGCCCTGCCATGATCTTAAAGGCGCGAACGTTCGCCGACTGGCGCACCAGGCCTCGGCGTTCACCCGAGGGAAGGGCCGGCCCCGAGTCTGCGCACTCCAGCGGACGATCAATATATTGTTTTCCGCCTGCTCCGCTGGCTCGATACACGTGTCGCCGGCAGACGACGCTATTATTATACATCCCTCGGTCGTAGTCCCTCGAATTCGTCCTGTTCGAAATTCGATTGTCGATAAGGTTTACGAATAACGATCGTTTGGCGAATGCATTTCGCGTTTAGAAGCGGAAACCGACAGTCTCGACTCGGATGTACGATGATCGAAACTTCGCCCAGATTTTGTTCGGCGGACGAGGCTCCGGAGCGGCGGAGGTGAATAAAACGATCGGCGCTCTTGCGTCATCTCTCTCGAACGCAGACTCAACCGGGGCTGACACGGAACGCCGTAATCAGACAATGTTTACGGGCGACGCGACGACGAGGAGTCGATATTTAATAAACCCGAAACGCGAGACGAACGTCCGCCGGCGGTGATTGCTTCTTTTTTTTTTTTTTTTTTTTTTATCCGCCTCGCCGCGCGAGATAAGTGCGGCTTTTAACGACCGCGCGCGCGCGCACATTTGTATAAGCTGTCGCGGATTTCGTAAGTCTTGCGGACTCCGTAATTATGTTAGAACGCGGCGGGGCAAAAATTTCCTCGCGCGCGCAGAGTCAACATCTGATCAAACACGTCGCGACGCTCTTTCGGTCGAGATACAACGACCCTTGACGGCGAATTCCGTTAAATATTCCGCGCTCTAAATCTCCGCGGCGCAGAAGTAAATAGAAAATGCCGCCGGGGAGAGCATTGTTTGGCTTTGTCGAGCGCTCGCTGATTAATCAAATTTGCAAATACGGAATTTTACTTGGCAGCAGGTGCCGAGCGTCGTTTTATAATGCCTCGGCAAATAGAAAAGAGAAAACATTGACGCATCCCGACGGAGAGGTAAATATATGTTTTGGGAGCATTTTGTTGATAGGAGTCCATTGTTGCCGCGGGAGAGAATTTTCAAGAGCGCGTTAGAAAACTGTTGACTCGGGCGATTCGGGCTGGCGTGAGTCACCGTTTAGTAAGGGGTTTTTACACCTCGGTGCCAACTGATAAGTGTTTCGGCCGTTCGAAACGTGTAAATATGTTATTAAGGAATTCTGCTACGAATGTAAACATTTTAGAAATTCGTTTGCAATAGTCACGGGATTATTCGAAAGACGCGAGAGGCGTGTTTACCTCCGCCTACGTCCATAATTCAGGTGTTACCTAATTTTGCACACGATTGCGGAAAAACCAATTACAGTAAACATTGAAGCTTGATAATAAATCAATGTTCGGTAAATGAAAAAACAAATGTAAAACAAGATCCCACAATCTTTCCAGAAACCAATTTCAGTCCATCCAAGCGTACTTCACCCCAAATTACGTTTGACAAGGTACTGTCCGCCTCCTCCGCAGAATCCGCCACGATTCTGCGTATAATCGCGATGACACGCATCGGAGGCCGATTTCGTCCTCGTCCTCGCCTCCTCCTCCACACTCGTGCACAACACCCAAAACGCCACGCGGGGAGATCGAGCGGCGAAGACTTTTGGAATCGCGCGAGGCGACGAATTCCGCGTTCGAGAGACTGCCGGCGCTCGCCGAGAGAGAGCCGACCCTTTTTCGCGGGCGCCGCGCGGCTAATAATAGAATTGCGCAACCGCGACGAGAGAGAGAGAGAGAGAAACGACAACGAGAGCCGTGCAGGTTTCTGCTCTTTCGCGGCTGAGAAAATCGACGATCCCGGGCATCGGCGGCGACATTCCCAGACGCTCAAGGTAATTCGCGCCGCCGTCGCCCGAATGCCGAATTGTCTTGCGGAGTCGGATCAGTTGACGAAGTTACGGAAGAATACTATGAATGGAGATAAGTAGGTATCCAAACAGTAAAGTAGGATTGTTCGTTATAATGATGAAGTTGATTGCATGTACAAGGATCGGGTTACGTTTTTTTTTTTTTTTTTTTTAAATGAAGTAATTTTGCAGTAAATTAGAAGCGACTACATTACGGAATTGTTGGTAGTTTTTCGTTAAGATAAGAATAATTAATTAATTATACAAAATTTATTTATATGACGCGTTGCAATTTGAATAATGAAAAAGAAATCGACGAGTTTGCTTTTCTGAAAATTAATAATCGAATGAATGAAGTAGAACAAGTAAACTGCACAATGAAAAGAGATTGAAAATGTTTTAATTCATGAATACGTAAGAAGCAGAGCGCAGTTTTGCTGAACGCGACAAAAAAAGCTGCGATACGCCCGAGCGGATGTAACGAATGCGAAAAAAATTTCTTCGCAGAAGCAGTCGTTACCGATTTCTAAGAATATTACTGCTTACGAGGCTGTAAAATATTCAGCACTCAGCAATTAAAAGTGCACAAAATACAGCTATACCGCTTTGATTGGGATAAATTAATTTTCACCTACATCTCGCACTGACCATTATTATTCCTTTAAAAGCTAACAAGGCTCGTATTGTTAAGACTTTACAAGCGTAATCACAGCTCCATTACACGCGGAGCACTATACACTTGCTATATAAAACAAAGGTTAAGTTTTCCATTCGCGGTCGATACGGCAAGAAACAGAGGCGTCGTATATCATAAATCACAACGTAACGCGTCGTATAAGACGGGAAACCGAGCCGCGCTAAGTAAATTCAACTGTCCTCGTTGAATTTCCTCGTTGCTTCCCTCGGACGACTTCTTGAGCTACTGAAGCCGACTTTTGCAAGATTGCTAAACGCAGTTAATCGTCGTATTCCTCGCGGTTTTTTTCTTTTTTTTTTTTTTTTGCCGATCGGTGCAAATTGCACGGTTTTTTGTGCGAATGTTTCGACACGCAATTAAATTCGATTAAATCTGACGGAACGAAATCACCACGCATTAACGCTCGTTAATGACCCGAGACTTTTAAATGCCCGGATTCTCCTAGCCGATCACTTTAAAGGCTCTTTAAATCGAGCAGAACTGACTTTTCTGGTTTCAGTTACAAAACCCGTACTAATACCTGCGACCGCAATCAGTATTATTAACGAGGGTCCGTTTAATGCCGGCTTCTTGCGTTAAGCCCAATTAGCTACCTGCTTGAAACTTATACCTGAAACTCGTCGAAACTCGACGAGATTAATTACCGATCATAAATCTCTCATTAGAAGATCCTTAGCCGACTGCCATTACCAGGTCAACTTTCTTCTGGAGAAACTAAACGACCGAATGCTGTTAAGACTCTCGGCTACAGACATTGACGCGCAAAAATTCACGTTATGTGGGACAAGGGTACTTGTTTGTATACCTGAGAATGCTGGGATTTTACATACGCACCGTTGATAAGATTCGCAAAAAAAATACCAGATAAACTTGGGAAAGGTCGAGAGATAGGGATATTATTGTTATTAATTTTATTATTTGCTCTCGAGAACTTTCAATGCTTGTATTATTCAATAATTTGTCTGAGAACATTGAGCGCACGTTTTTTACAATGTACTTTTATATTAGTATGGTGTCGACGGCGGTAAACGCGATAAGGACTGTAAATTGATTTTTGATGCTACGTCGCGAGAGAGTAATATTCTAAAAATAGAGAACTACGAGAATTTTTAAGTTCGACAATAGCTCCTGATTTAATTTTACATTGACATTTATTTATAGGCGTAGTTTGAAGATTATGCTTTGTTTACGTTTCGCGCCTTCTAAACAAGGAAAATAAAAATAGCAGAATCTAAACTTGTTCGTGAACCAAATTATTAATTGAATAAGGTTACCATCATTAACCGCGAAGCAACTCCTATTAACAAAAACACAAGAATAATATAAAAAAAAAAAAAAAAAAATTAAACGGGCAACGAAAGTCCATACCGACAGTTTACATCTACGCCGTGAGAAACACTCAACAGCCTCGTAGAATTGGGAAAGCCCCGGGACTCGAGCTAAAAGGCACGCCGGTCGACGGCGCCGCCAGCGTCATTTCCGATTCGAGAACCTTCGCTGAGGATATTCTTGGCTGCTCTGTATACGAGAAAAAGAGAAAGAGAGACGCCATGTGAACACCAAGAGGCCGACCTCGAGGCCGCGGGAAGCCGACGCGTAAACGAAAAGTTTTCCGTCTGTTTTTCTTATTCTTTGAGAACTGCCGGCAGCGACAATTACGTTTTTGCGAGGATTTAGCAATTACTTTTTCTGCGAAAACGAGAAATCCGGGGCAATTGAAGGAGGGCGATAGAATATTGAAGTCAACAGAACTGTAAACTCTATTGAAAGCGAATTTTAACTTTTCCAGGTATACGTCAGAGTTGTGAAAATTGCGAGGGCTTGACCTGCCTTAACAATATCGTTATCTTAAACGCCAAGGCAGGTAAAAATTATGAAGACTGTCCTTTTGACTAGAAAAAACAAGGCGAAACGATGAATTTCTTCGAAAATTTTGACCTGACCAGATTGTAATCGGAGTATCTACCTGCACTGCAGGTGTAATATGGAATTTATGACATTTTCACTCCGGTAGTTTGCCTATTAGAAACTTTCAAGCTGAGCCTTATCTTCTTGGCGTCATTAACAAAAAAAGAGAAGTACAGGTGTCGTATGAAATTTATGGCCTTTGGCCCCAGGAAGTTTTCCTACTCAGTTACGCAGCGGATGACCTGCGCCCATTAGAAACTTTAAAACTGTGCCTTATCTACTTACTTGCACAAACATTGCACAAACAATAGATTCCGTAGGCTGAGAGAAATATTTTATATTAAAAATTGTAATAATATTGCATCAGTAACTTTTTTTCTTACAAAATTGTTAAAGTAAATGGTGAAAATTCAAATACATCTTGAGTTTCATTTTATGACAGTATTTTTATTTTACAATACACAATAATTTTTGTAATACGAATCAATTTATTCATCGTAGATCGATAATTCGTCGCTCACATTGTCGAAAAGTTCCAAGTAACTTTTAAATTGGTAATGCAGCAAGCTTAGAATTATTGAATTTCGCTCCCAATTACTAATCGGTCCCAGAAATAGCAAGCAAGACTGACGCAATTCCCCAAAAGCGTTCGAATAATCGATCCAGCGCGAAAATTGATGAAAAAAAAAGAGAGTCCGAGGCTCGTTATCGGCACCTATACACGCGTACATACTTTGGGCAGCAACTTACATGCAGCGCCATTTTAAAGGCGCCGCGTTGACACGTCGCCGAAGGCTGCTGCCTCGAGAGTCTCTCCCCTCGTATATAGTTGCATATCTGCGCCGCCGATGCCAATATAATTCGTATCGTTCGATTTTACGTAAGACTCCCCGAGACAATTTGCCAGAGACTGCGCGCGCGCGCGCGCTGCTACAAGAAAAGGCTACAATAAAATAACTGAGGTACGTACCTTGTTGCTGACACCCATTGTGGTAGAGAGAGAGAGAGAAGTTCGTCGATCAAGCCGGTGAACAAAGTAAGTCGAAGGAGACGAGCCGGGGAGCTGCGCTTTTGTCTCGGTACTCGAAACTTTTTTCCTTCGGCAGACGTAAGAGCGGAGAAATAAAACCACTACGCGTCGACTCGCTTACCGGTACGGCACACAATTATTAATAAACGGTAGGAAATTCAGCAAAGGTATACGTTGAATCAGAGTTGCGAGCTTGTGAGGTTCTTTGTTGGGATTCGTTCGTGCCGCGGCGGTCGGTGCCAGTAGACTAGATTTTCGCCAGTGTACAACGAAGCTAAATATTTCCGGCAGAAAATATCCAGAGCCACTGCTCGCCAACTAGGAGAGGGAAGCCTGACAAAGGGAACGAGAGTGGGATTATTATAACAGTGTGCGTATCTGTATGAACGAGGGAGATAGCGATATTATTCGCTACGTAGGTGAGGTGCGTAATCCAGATATAGATTCTCAAAGGTAGAGAGAGTATCGAAAGCTTCTGCTGTCTGCTACTACTGCTGCTGCTGCCGCTGCTGCTGCTACGTCGTAAGCAGGAATGCGAATGGCTATAGTAGACCTGCCTGCAGTCTCTAACCAAGGAGTTTTCGATGCCCCCTCCAACAATCCGGGGGCTTTCCCTTTTAACGCCGGCAGTGCGACAGAGACGGAGAGAGACAGATATTCAGAAGTGGGGGAGTCTCGCACACATCGTTTTATTCTTCTGGGGGTCTCTGCGACGATTCGTTTCGAGGTGGGGGAAGTCTCGCGAGCCTCCTGCTCGACGAGAGAAACGAGAATGCGATGCTCCGAGTTGTGTGTATAGACGCGAAAAAGTGTTTTACTTTATAGGTGTCATTGGTAATCGGCGATGTGCGACATGTTTTCTTTTTAGCTAATAGAGCTCCGCTGCGTTCCGGCGAGTTGTTTCGCCTTTTTTCCTTATCGGAGCGAGTTACGAACACAAAAGCAGTTTTCATGCTTGGCCTATTGAACGATACCATTGTCATATTGTTTCATATATAACTTAATTTTTTTTCTTTTTCATTTCCTTCCAGCAGCAATTCAAAGTAGGTAAACAGAGTTATAATTATGGAAGAAAGAAAATCTAATTTAGAAAAATCCATATAATTTAATAAAAGATAGAAACAATTAGCCTTAATTTCAAATGTCTAAAACGGAAAAAGTACACGGTAGTTTAAAATTTTAGTTCGACGAGGTGCGCTAGGTGTCGCTTATGAAAATTCTGATGTTACGTGGCTAAAATTTCCGACCGCTATGCTATGGAAATCCCCCATCTGGCCTCTTACGAGATACCATACATTCTGAAAATAGATTCCCATTTCAACTCGAAACACGTGTTTAAGGTTCCTTCTTTCAAATTCTAACTTCATTCTCGGAAATTAAGAATTACGTTCTATTTTAAAAATTAGTCTTTTAATTTAACAGTAAAAATTGTTATAACCATTTTTCTATCGTAAAATAAGAGGAAATGCGCCGATTTTATTTATTTTTCATTTTTCCCAAAGCCGACGTAGAATTTTTAAAAGAAACGATTAACTCTTTTGAGTTAAAAGGTCGATCAGAGTACGCGATTCGGGGCAGCCGAGAAAAAAGAACTGTAAAGTTATTCCACCGAACGATTCAAGATAATTTTTGACTAATCGGCTAAGCCAAAATTGCTCAAATATTTCTCTGTGGCTTGGCGTGTTTCGAAATTTTGTTTCTTGGAACTTGCATTTTATGTAACAGCAACTCAGCGCCACTAAATTGTGAGAAAATGGCGGCTGAAAAAGTTGCTTGTAGCGTGGCAAAGCTGACGTTCATACAAGTACGCAAGAGGAATAAATAAATAATAATTAATATAATATTCCAATGCATTATTATTTGTCCAGATAAGAAATCTTATGCAATATTATGCATTATTCGCGAACGCGAATAAAAAAAAGCTGCCAGTGACGTAAATATAATAACGTGAATTAACAATTATTACGCTTCTGGGGAAAAACGTTGCTTTAATGGGAGACTATTTTCGCTCCATTTTAGGACTATTAACCTAAATATCTCACTGCCTTCTTGCTTTCTGCAACCTTTGATATTACCTTTGTAGAGGCAGTACCCAAGAAGCAATGGAGGCGTTTTCTAGAAATAGTTTGCATTCATGCTGACGTATTGATTTAGGATTATTATAAGTGTTAAGTTTAAAACTGGGTTTTTTTTGTCGTAAAATTTTTAAGTGCGACTTTTAAAAAGTATTAATTTATTTGCATAACATTATTTTACGGAAAAACAGCTTTAGATCGAATAAATTAATGTAACTACAAATAAAAATGTACATATTAAGCCGAAAGATCTTAAGGCACAATTTCGCAATTCTTAAATTTTGTCTTTATATATCTATTAAATTTTTATTTCCAATTACCGGATTAACAATCTACTAAAACTAAAATATTTTTTAAGAGCATATCAAGTTCTTGCCAACAGTAATCTTCATTGCATCAGTTTTAATTGTTGTGAACAATACCGTTTACGAACATGTATTTACAACATTTTTTATCAATTTTCCTATTTGTTGTGTCATTTACCAGGATAAATTTTAAGACGCAGTAAAACGTTCTTGTTTACTGCAGGAGTTGATAGACAGTTTTTAAAAAAGACGCATTTTTTAAAAAATCTTCCGAATCGATCAAGTATTTGTACAAGAGAAAGTTAAAACAAAAATAATTTTACTGGCAGCGAAATTAATTATTTAATTCTTTATTCAATTTCCATGGTTCTTGCATTTACTTGAAGATAACCTGTTGGACAAATAAAGAAAATATGCTTGATATGCATTAAGATGCGTACCTTGAACATTTTAATGCAATTATCATTAAAACATTTTGATGTATTTATTACGGCTTGTCTTTCATTAAAGTTAATTCTTATCATTCTCATACTTTGCAAAAGAACCAGTTTTATTGCCAGCTGTTCAAAGTAAGGCTTAAAACTTTCTTCTTTATTAACGAAGATTTTTACTATAAAGAATAAAAATTTTTTGCAAATTACAAATATATGGCAAATATTTCTGGAATGAAGTCCAATAGCTCGTAAATTATTTTAAGGCGATTATGAGCATTCAATAGCTTTGGTTTTTTATCGAGTTAAAGTCGCTTTACATTTAATTAAAGGCAATAACAGGCAATGAGACTCTATATGAACGGATGGGTCACGCGAGTCCAATTCAGTTTATCAAATTAGCCTGTTCGGAGTCTATGTAATCACACGAGATTGAATAAAATGCTAAAATTTTTTCGCGACCCCGCAACGTTATTTAAAATACGGCACTGCGTTATTTATTCAATGATACGCAAACTGGGATTATGCTCAATCACTTATTTACCACCAATCGTTCAAACAACAATCAAAAGGAGCAAAGAAAATTTAGCAAGTATAATATATACCTGCAACCACTCGAGCCTCCGCGCCACCTGATTCCCAGCTCCTCTTCTACCCAAGTGCGCCCGTAAAACAATGCGTAAACCGTCAGCCGAATTCCTCGAGCGGTAAACCCGCGCGCACCGTTCCTAGCCGAAACTAGACCGAGCGGCACGTCGGCGGGCGTGGCGTGCTCGCCGCGCGCGAAAAAAAAGAGGGAAGAAACCGGCCCGCCGACAGCTGGCGAAACCGCGACGTCGTCGCCGCGATGACGATAAATCGACGCGCGCGAGCAAAAATTTCTGCCCTCGGAATGCGCGATGTGTACACGCACGCACGCGCCGCTACTCGCCGACGGACGATCGTTCGTTCACCTGGCCGTCGTCGTCGAGACCTGGCGCGCGAGCGAGCGCATGGCAACGCTTTAAAATTAGCGCGCGTCGCTTTTTCGCGGAGAGCGCCGCCGGTTATTTTTGGGGATCGGTGCGCGCGCGCGGGATATTACGTCGGGATATTATGCGATAGACCCGCGGGGGGATGTATCGAAAAGTCGATCGGCCGACCTGTGCTCGCGGCTCGGGGACCGAGCCGAAACGCGGATGACCTTGGCGCGAGGGCCGAGCGCGCTTTCAGCTTTGGCGTTTTGCGGTTCTCTGTGTACTGGTTAGTGTAATCGGGTGTGCTTAAATAAATGAAAATTTTTCTGAACTAGTGAAATCCAACGCGCTTCGCGAGTACTATTTTCTTTTTTTGAGGTTACTATTTTTCCGCCAATCAGATCACGAATAAACTGATGATCAGCCAATCACATCACGAATAAACTGACTTCACTTTCCAGCCCATCAATTTTTTAAGGAAGGATAATTAAAACAATAGCTCCCTAGCTTAACTCTAAAGGAATGAAGTCTGGAGGCTCCACGGAGAGGGGATAAGTGGGGAGTCTTTGTTTTTGGACTCTAAATACGTGTGATGTCAGGGCGAAGTCGGGACGACTTCAGTTGTAATATATTCGAGCGAGGACTTCATATAATTATGATCGAACATCATCACTTAAGGTAAGTTCGTTTGATCTCCAATAAGCCAGCCTCAGTTCAAGAACTGGTCTTCATTGTTGAGTCATCATTACTCTTAACCAGAATTAATCTCTGTTAATAATTATTCTCGGACACCAAATAAATTTAGAGTTAAAATCGACTTTTGGACTTCAATTCATTTTGAAACCTTCCCGCTCCATTCACTTTTGTGATTAATTCGGACTACGGGTACTTCAACATCGGACCAGCTAAAATTCATCAACGAGCGGCACATTTAGCTCGTGGCGAACTGGGTAGTTTTTTAAATGGTCTAAAAAGTCTGACAATTTTTTTAATTTGCCGCTTTTGCCTTTCAAAGATAATTAACAAAAAAGTTATAAAATTGCAGTGCTCCAGCACCTGGAAAGAAATTGATTTTTATCTGTAAATACGTTGCCTGATTCGGGGCATAAATTAAAACTATTAATTTGCCCTAATTGATCTTACATTTAATTTTACAATTAATATATCTTAGGGGTCAAAATAATAATTAATTATTATATTCCATGTTTCGCTTTTTAATTTACGCGTGCACACTATGTGCGCATGCGTGTATCATATTTATTTAAAACTTAAAATTATTTATGCTTAAAATTAATTAACTGTAAAATTAAATAAGCGACCATTTAAGGGCAAATTAATAGTTTTAATTTAAGCCCCGAATCATTAATGTAAGTAACACATTTACCAATAAAAATAATTCGGGGTGCTAACTTCACGTTTCACGTCAATCTGTCATGTGAAGGCTGCAGAAAATTATGAGATTTTTTACAGTAAGACAGTAACTTATTTGTAATTTACGACGCGTCGTAAATTGAATTTCTACCTCATGTAAGATACCTACCCACCACCTGCTGGCAGTGCTGGCCACCACTGTGAAGATCTTTACATAACCTATTATAAAGAACGATTATATTTACAATAGAAAAATTTCTATTTTTGTCTAGTTGTGGTTGGTATCAAGATTAGTAATGTAAATTTTTACTTCATTTTATTAATTATACGGACGGAGAATAATGGGAAACCGCATGACTACTGTAGTTCAATAATTGCTAATATAAATATGATAAATTTTACATTTTTTAAAAATTTTTTTGTGTAATTCTGTGACTAGAGTACTATTCTACGACACAATTAGATTATGTATGCTAAATTCAACTCTATTTATCAAGTAGGAGCTATAAATAGTGCGAAACAGATTTTCATATTTTTTAGACTGCTTTTGATTGACAGGTGTGCCCCTCTGGCCTCCCCTTAAAAACATTCAAAACAATTATTAAGAACTTTATGTTTTTTGTATTTGAATTTGAATTTAATTTTTTAATATTTTTTTCTAGGTGTCTGCTGATTAACTGATATAGTCCATCAACAGTTACAGAAAGCTAAATATATTTGAATCATTAAAAGGATAGAGTCAAACAGTATTAAGGGATATTAAAAGAATTATCAGTATTAAGAGATATTAATAATTTTATGAGTAAGAGACTTACATCAGTATTTTAAAGCAGAAATATAGAATCGAATTTATTTAAAATAAAAATTTCCATAATTTTTAAAAGGCTAGTTTATGTATAATTTTTTTTTAAATAATAATTGATCAGAATAATAAATTTCTAGCAAACCATTCATATTTAAGCAGCAATTTAAAGAAGACAAGCTATAATAGGTAATGTAAAGATAACAATTTCTATGGTTAGAAGAACAAATAGAAAGTAGATTTTAATTCAAGGTTCCTGGCAAAGAAGTATCTGATTGGTTGCAATATTCCATACAGAATTTCAGTGCTTTAATAATTCTTATGATGAAGTGGTTTATCATTGGAATTGCTGGACCAACCTGTAGTGGAAAAACAAGCATAGCTGAAAAAATTTTTAGACATTTTAAAAATTCAGTGCTGGTTAAACAAGATACATATTTTCTACCACAAGATGATCCCAGACAAACATTGATTCCAGAGCTAAATCACTTTAATTGGGAAATCCTCTCAAGTCTTGACATGTCAAAAATGTACTCTGATATTTTAGAAATTATCAAGCCTAATGAAACTCCGGAAAATAATGAATCGAAACTCTTGATTATAGAAGGTTTTGTAATTTATAATTATAAACCAATAGCAGATTTATTTGATCAAAAGTATTTCATAGACATAAGTAAAGAAATCTGTTGGGATAGAAGAAAAGTTCGAGTTTATAATCCTCCAGATGTGCCTGGATATTTTGATAAAACTGTGTGGCCTGAACATATTAAACATAAATCTGAACTATCTAAAAACAAAAATTTCTACAACAGCATACATTTTCTTGATGGTTCCAAAAGTTTTGATAGTCTGTACGACGAAGTAGTTCAGGGCATTTCAAAAATTTTGGAATGATTTATACTTATAAAATATGAATTAATTTTATACATTTGCAAAAAGTAAAGATCTGCACAATAAACCAAGTGACTTTTGTAAATAAATATGTTTTGAAAAAAATATACTCAGTTTTTTTATTTAATAATTTTATTGTTATAAAAACTTACTGTTTTTTTCAAAAGCAATAATTTCTTGCTCTAAAAAATTCATAATTATGTATAATAAGTAGGAAACAGTGTATTTAAAAAAAGAATATAATTTTATTTTATTTAGTTTAAAACTTTCATTCTAAGGCAATTACAAAAATGTTTTATTTAAAATAATTTAGATGCTTGAAGTTTACACAACAGTTTCCTTGAAACGAAGGTAAGAAAATTGCTCTTGAAAAAATGATTTCTTATATATAACACAATCAATCATAACTAGATATCACAATTCTAGTAAATTCGACTTCAAATTCAGAAGTGTGCTTTAAATGATTAAATTTATTTAAATTATTTAAATTCAGATTTATAAAAAGTAAATTAAGTAAATATGAATGTTAAAAATTTCAAAACTTTGAAATTCTTGTAAAATTACTCTTTCATTTTAGTATAATTGGGGAATTTCCGTAAGTCCATCTACGCCTACTTTACTGGCATCTTTATTTTTAAAAATTACTCAATTAATAATTGATTGCAATTAAATTATTCAATTAACAATTGCACATGGTTTTCACAATATTCTACTAATATTGTATTTTAAACATAGTTCTATTTCACAATTTTCTAGTAAAATTAAATTTAATGTATTTTGTTAAACTAACATTATTTAAGTAATTCATCAAAATTAAAATATCAGTAAAATAGGAATATAAGAGTTATATTTGCACAGAACAGGTTGGTACATTTCATTAGAAAATGACGCTTTCATTAGATTTTTCACGTAAACAATATTACATAATAGTTTTACATAGAGTACGTATTATGTTTTGGTTGACTCTGATTTGATACATTACTAGGTGGAGGTCCAGTCGACTGATCTTCTTGATCATTTTGCCCACAAGTTTTACGTACATACAATGGTGTTACTACCACCTCTTCTTCCATTTCAAGCACCTTTTTACCAAGTTCTGCACATTCTGCCATTTCTTTTTCAAGTTTTGCTAACATTCTTGGTGAATCATACTTTTCTGGGTCGTCATGAAACACAACCATGCCATCTTCTTCATTGATAGTAGCAAAAATTTCACCATCTTCAATCTAAGAAAATGTCAATTTAAATCGCAAATTTAATTTTTTTTTGTTTATTAAAAATTGATATACGTACCATATTTAATATACACTTCTCAGCATCATCTGGACTTTGTAACTTTACACGAGCTGCAAGATCAGCTAAACTTAATGTTAGAAAAGTGTTTGTGAGTCTTTGAATATTCTTTTTGTACAAGAAATGAAGCACTTGTTTGACTAATCCTACATTGTTATCACTCATAAATGATTGTTCATACTTTGTCATAATTGCTTTAACTTCTTCACAATTGTTTGTTCCATATGCAATTGCCAGTTCTTGATAGGGCTGGCTCCATCTTTTGATGTGTCTAAAAAACACATTTTGACTTCAAAACAATCATTTTGCACTAATAGAATATTTCTAACTATCATAAATATTATAATTATAAATTAAAAATTCAAAACCAATTTACCTTTTTACTAAATTACTTGTATAATTTGGCAGCAAAACTACTTTTCCATTCAAAATTAATGATACTAAAAGACATTTTTTATATGCTTCCAACATAATGTGACTCGCAGCAGTTGCAGGTGTCATTACACAAACTTCAAAAAAGTACAAAGCTCTGTCATAATTTTTAACAGCAGTATAAATCATTCCGCCATAGTAAAAATATAGTAAAAAGTGTTTTGCATCATCTTCTATACTGATACCAGTGACATCAATGTCCAGAAACACTAAGGCTGGCTTAAAACACTTTGCAAGAAGACAGAGCTTACAAAGATCTCCATGCAATGCTGTTAATTGACTATCATATAGCTGAATTTTCTTAATTGCTTTGCTTACGAGATCAATCCCTCTGATTGAAATATCCAATTCCACAAGAATTGTTGTAAGATGATGACACAGTTCTGCATCTGTTAAAGTATACAAAAAATGAATTAACTTAAAGATAAATCTTAAAAAGTTGATTTAAATTGACTAGATTCAATTTTTATCAAAAAGAATCTTAAAATAAGGACAGCAGTAATTTCACTTTTTTTTCATATACTTTTCAATGGTTCAAAATTTGAACATTTTTCAAAATTTGTAATGTCTTTTTCATTTACATTTTTGGAGTAATTCTTTGAATTTAACTAAATTAATTGAACAATTTTGGAGATATTTCCTGAAAACGCAGTTTACTCACATAGCTCAGGAGCAAATCGAACTTGTTCTCCATTACACCCACAGAAAAACTCTTGAGTCTGATTCAGTAATGGCTTAAATGTTTCCAAAGTCATGTTGCCAGCAATATAGTTCTTATACTTTGCACACAACACAGACAGAATGCCAATTGAGTGTTGTTGCATATCCAATGTTTCCAGCACATTGTCCAGATGCTGTCCATTCCTCTGCAACACCTCAGCAAACTTGCTCTGTACACTACTCAGATCTCTAAAGTTTCCTGAAATAATCATAAAACCACAAATGTTACTCATCATTTTTCACATAAAAAGAACAGACGGAGAGGTTATATTTTAGTTAAAAGAGAAAATCTCACCTTCTAAAGACAATGATCGGACAGTATTGACGAACTGCTCGAGTGCCGATGCCATTTTAATGCACTCGCATTACCAAGTCGAGATTTTTTGTGAATTTTCCAAGCAAGATTAAAAAAGGCGTCCAAAAGACAGGCAGACTCAACCTCTTCGTATATACATATATACATACATTCGCCTATGTGATGATGATGGGCGCTCGCACATTTGCGACAATTTGAAGAAATTCATTTTACTTGTTTATTACTGTTGAAACTTGTATAGTTAATAAATATGAAATTTTAATTCACTTAATAAGAAATTTATTTTAAAATAAATAAGAAAAAGAAATTTATTTTTATTTATAAATTAAAGGTTTATTTGGGAGTATTCCGAAACTCGAGCGCCCGAAAATCGATGTCAGAGTGTTCGAAATTGTAATTACGTTGAATTACGGAATGTTCCGAAATTAACCATCTGACTGGGGTTGTCGTCCGCAGTAGAAAGCTTCTAATGTAACTTTTTCTTGCCAAATGCAGTCGACCTCTTTTCATATTTAAGTTATTTGAATTAAATCTATTCATTTCGAAAGCATTTTACCGACAGTTCTTAGCTGAGCCATAAGCTGAGTGTTACGATACGGAACAGATCATGCTACACATTTCGGAACGTTCCGTATACCAAGATTTTTAAAAAAGTGGGCGCCGCGGGCGCCCAAGTTTCGGAATACGCCCAACTTTTGCGAACAAACACTCATTAAATTGGCAACGAATTTTGCACAATTCGATTGATTTTAACCATTAATTTAACCATTAATATATATTTTATGTCCTCGCAACTATACAACCTTTCTCCTAATATAATATTAGTTACCTATACCGAAAAAGCTCAGATGTTGCCCTTATTACAATATATTATAAATTATTATGAACCAGTTTTTCAGTAGTATATATATCGAATAACAATTCGAAATCATCTATCAAGTTGTGATATTCCAGTAACAATAATTAAAAAATTCTGTTGCAAAGCATTTTAGACAATTTTTCGATTTTTAAAAATTGTATATACATCTGATTTTTCAATAAGGTATAGAGATGAAAGTTCTTATTTCAATGAGGATTACATATATCTATGTATAGAGATATGGAGTTTTTATGGGACACGAGAACCGAGAGTATCCCGCCCTCGAACGGGACCGAACAGGGGTGGTGTTGCGACTTGCGAGGGAAGAGATAATAGATAGAACTTATATTTCTTGTACAAATTTAAGAAATTAACAATAGGATTTTTACAATTAATAAAATTCTGCATTAAAAATGAATAAATTGCTAATTATATCCGAAGTTCTAACTTAAGGATTAAACTAATTATAATATAATTATTATATGTTTGCCAATTAAAATGCTGATCGATATAAATTATAATAATTAATCTTTGTTATAAGAAATATGCACGATGATAACTAATTAACAATTTTATTATATTTGTTAAAAAATTTCACTTTTTGGCATTAAATTTAAAAAATCAGATAAAAAACTATTTCTCAAAAAGAGTATATAGTCTTAAATTCTCAACTTATTTTTAAAAATTTACCATGTAATACCTGTCAGAATTTTATTTTCTGGCTATACATAAGCTAAAATTATAAAAAGTCGCCGAAAACTAGTAAATTAAGAAAAACCTTGGTAATGCTCTCCATTGAGACTTCTGTATGGTTAATTCAATAATAATTAAGCACCTCAATAATCTTGTATAAATTTGATTGTACAGAATTTTAAACCTTTACATTTTTGCTATTATGTATAAAAAAGAACGAAAGGAACGAAAAAAATATGAAGAAAAAAATTATAATTTTGTAACAAATTGTTAATGAAAAAATGAAAAGCTATTATATGTCAAAATTATTTTGACAAAGAGATTCCAATCTCTTTTTGCATGTTCAAAAAAACTTTGTCATGATAAACTAGACTAAATTGTTTTCTAAAAGTAAAAATAAGATAAGTAGTAATATATTAGAAAGATATAAAGTTGTCGAGCTCCCCTAGGTAAAAGGAAAAAATTAAAAATAAATATATGAAAAAACTTTCTCTAACGTTTCGGCAAACAATGTCGCCCTTTTCAGAAAAAATTTTAATCGCAAGTGTTGAGTGTCCAAGTTTCTCAATTAATTCTTCCGCATGTCAAGCTGCGAGGAAGAGAATTTTGATCGAGCACAGGGTGTGTTTCTTCTCTCAAGACCAGGAAGGCCCGTTTGAATGTTCTGAAAAGGGCGACATTGTTCGCCGGATCGTTAGAGAAATAGTTATTTTATTTTTTCCTTTTTCCTCGGGGAGCTGGACAACTTTATACAAATAACAAACTGAGGAATAATTTCAAATTAGAGATTACATTTTTCTGTATGATAGTTCTGTAATGTTTGATTAGCATTAAAAATTAAGTCACTACAAATTAATAAAAGTTATTTCTAATCATAAAATTTATAATCAAACATATGTTTTTCAATTTTATTTTTATTATTTATATGTATATACATACATTCATATTTATATATAAAAATCATTATTTATTTTAATATTTTTTTTTTCATTTTACACAATACAATACATAATCAAATTGATCAGTTAATGCACGTATAAACACCTCGATTCTTATTGCATATCACACGAAATCTTGTTTACAAAACCAGACTTTAATTTTCTTATACAATATGTAATATGTATCTGTATAAGAGTTAAAATATTTTGCAGTTTTATATTATATTATAATTTTTTTAATAAATATTAAATTGGCGTTTATGCATATTTCCACATAAATACAAAATGTATGATGCACTATTACTACAAGTTAAGTAATACTAAATATCAGTTGCATAATACAGCAGAAACCATTTTAGTTTTAATTTGTCAAAACTTCCAGAAACTGTTTTGCTGATTCGCATAATACATGGTAAATAGTACAGATATTATATTGAATCTTAAAACTTTATACAGAGTGATTCAAGTTCTATAATTTCTGCTTATTTATAGGAACATTTATTTTTTTTAATCTTCATAAACAGCTCTTTATCTCATTCTCACTTTCCCATTTTCATTCTTTCATAGTAGTAGACTCATCTGGACTGTAGGCAAGTCCTTAATATTTTGTTTTTATCTTACTAATATTTTACTAACTACTAATACTCGTCTATTTTTAGTCGAGTTTTGGTACATGTTCTTTTGTATCAGCCGATTCGTGGGGGTCATCGAGCTTCATTCCCGCCAGTAAAAAATCCAATAAACATGTTTGTGAAATGTCTTCGAAAATTTCAGCCTGACGGGGATCAGGAGCGATCGTTGCCTCAATCAGTCTTGACTCAGAGCAATGTGCGGCGTTTACCTGGCAGTAAACAAACTGATACCTTTATCACCTGAGCCAAGGAATGCTATTTATCGAGCCTTTTTATTAGCATTTAATTTTAGACTCTCTCTATGTTAGAGCTATCCTTCTGTATAGGCTAGAGAAGCTGCACGGCCGGCTTCTGAAGCGAGTAAAATGCACGATAACATGCCGCTATGAATTCTCTCAAACTGATTTAAAGTGACTCAATTTTGATGTTGAATAAGAACTTAGAGGATTTTATGGCTGCGGCCCAGACGAAGCAATAGCGTAATAACGTGAGATTTACTGTACATATTACATAAATGGATTTAAACTGAATTTAAAGATACTAAAAAATATAAATAATGAAAAATTAAAGCAGTAAATTGAGAAGTGATAAAGACGGGAATGAAAATACGACGTACTATTTTTATTCAATAAATATAATGTTACATTAGTATAACGTTAGGGAATATTGTGTTATCTTTTATTCATTTTCATTTACAGTGCCCGAATATTTAAAAATTAAAGCATAAGTTATGCTGTCACATCATTGAATTAGAACTTTGTTATGAGTACGACAATACATTCGAGCACCTAGACTAATCACACCCGATATACATTTTTTCACCTTTCACGCATATTATGCAAAGTATACAAATGAAAGAAAGATACTGGAAAAAACGACAAATTCTTGTTTTGATTATTTCAATTCACCCTATTTACGCATTTTCTTTTCCATTTATTCTTATAACATAGTTTCATAATGCCGTCTCTCTCTCTTCTCTCTCTCTCTCTCTCTCTCTCTCTCTCTCTCTCTCTCTCTCTTTCTACTTCTTACATGCACACATTTCTCTAAAAGACTGCACAAAACACGTAATATTTTACACGATCTTTACAAGTTGCTGTTTCATTTTATCAACGATGTTAAACAGCAGGTTTAAAATTATTATTTTTCTAAATTTATTTGTACAAAAATTCGCTAGAGATTTAAGTATAGGGATTGACACTTCTAACTACTTTAAAAGAATAAATATAATTAAAATTATTAATTACTTTAATAATTTTAAGTGAATAGTTATTCATTGTAAATAGAAACTTTTTAATGGTAAAAAAAGAACATTTTTCCATAAAATAATAAATGAAGTTTGAATATAGAATTTATTAATGGTCTTTTAATTGAATTTATAAATAAAATATTAATAATTACCCTGGTAGCATCATAGCGATATTATCGGTAATCTGCGCCAAGATATATTAGACTTTATACTCGATATTATAAAATCTAATTTTCAGATATAAAAAAAATTCACAAATAATAATTGTGGTAATATTTCAATTCTAAAATCCAACTGCTCGTTAAAACCTAAATAATTTATTTAGTGACATGTAAATTTATCTAAAATATACTATTATACAAATTTAATAAAAATTATTTTTTCTAATAAATTTGTGATTAACCGTTTATAACAAATTTTTCCTTGCATTATTAGAAGTGTCTATCACTTGTCTATCACTTATCTATTACATAGATTCATCGAACCTCAATAATTTATAATTAATAATACATTTTTCGCGCACTGTAACACATTTTAGTGCAGCATAAGTTTCAAACTTTTATAGGCTTATCTAAAAAAATTAAAAACTTCTTTTATAAAAGATTACAAGATGCGCTCATTGCACAGAGTTCAGTCATTTATAAAAAAATTTGCTTTTAATTCGCTGATTACTTGATAAATAAATGTGCATTCTTTTTTAATTTTACGTTTCTCTTTTTGTTTCTGTAATAACTTTACAATTTTTATTTTGCTTTTTTAACAGCATAATTCACACATATGCACACATTCATTTACTAAACATTTATGTCTGATAATTTATCAACTTTATCTTTTACAAAGTTACTAACTTTATATGCTTCACACCCGCAACTTGTATGCGTATTAAGACGTGGATCAGAGTGATCAAGAAGTGTTGCAATAAAAATATATGTGCACTTTTTATAAACAGATATTTTTGAATGTAAGTATATAAAATGTAAATAGAAATCAATGCTGTCAGAGTTTTCACTTTTTTTTTTAAACTACTTCTTTTGGACATAAAAATGCAAAAATAACAGTATTTAGTATTAGTAATTTAGTAATGCTCCACTCTCAATGTCAATGATCCACAGAATTAAATAGCAAAATATTGTCAGAAAATTACATTCATTACTGTTTCAAGTAACATTTACACGCATGAATTGCCAAATATAATTTAAAGCTTTTACGGAGTTCGTCTTACTATTTTTTTATGAGTTTATATAGTTCAGTATTTACAAATTGTATATTTCACTAGCCCACAAATTCATTTACAAAGGTTTCGTATTACGATGCTCACGATTTTCCCGAAGACTAACAATTTATTTAAATTTGTAATTTTAAAATGGACTAATCTGGAAGAACTTTGCGTAAAGATTATTTTAAAATATTTCGTTTAGATGATCGAGTCAACCAATAAGATGATTATTTTTAATACAAATTTTCTAAATGCATGTTTCATTAAATAATTGTTTAATAAAAATATGGTAAAAATAAAAGAATTTTGTAGAATTATAAAAATTTTCATATTTTAGTGCATTAAAAAAAAATTAATTGTTTTTTACTTATTAGCTGATTTAAACCGATATCTTGAAAGTTTCTTCTTTCGTTAGATGAAAGAAAATGATTTATGTAGGTATGGGAAATTGAGAGCAAGATGTAGCAGATATTATTTTTCACAAAAATGTAAATGCATATAAATTTTGCAAAAACACTATGAAATTAAGAATCTGATTGCACAAACATAATTTTATATTATGTACACGCGTCATTATTCACTTTCTGTTATTGATATATATCGACTTTTTTGTTATAAAATAAATAAATAAAATAAGTTTTCTAACGTTATTAAAATTTTAAAAAATTCCAACTTTTGAAAACCTTATTTTCTTTCTTTAAGCTCCGCTATAGAAATTTTGAAAGAAATGGAAGGAGCGAATATTAGAAAGTTTTATCGAGATTTGAAGTACGATTTGAATATGAAAATAGGCAAGATTTACATTACTTTTCTATCGTACATTAAGATCTATTTTTCATTCTATATTGTTTACATCGAAGATTAGACTGATATGTACAATGACGAATATCGACCCATACCCTTTTTCTGCTCCTTCTGTTTCTTTTTTCTCTACATATTTTTCTATTAATTTCATTAATGTTAATTTTTAAGATGATGAAAAATCTGTTGTTATAACTAAACGTATTACAGTAAATAATTAAGTTATAAAAAAGCAAAAAATATATTTCATTTCATTTTCCGAAGTAATCGACAATGACTTGTCTATAAAAATGTTATATTTGAATTACACATTATTTATATCTAAGCAAGAGCTTTTTGTTTTAAAACAAATCATTCGATATAATGTTATGTTTTAAAACGTAATCATAAATATAAAAAGACTATAGTTACTCCTATCGATAATACCCGAAAGGGGTTGCGACATTAAGTAACTAAATAAAAAAAAGACTTTAAATACGCTTCATGAAAAATGTAAAGTTCCATCAAAACCATTCGTTCGGTAAATCGACTTTTTCATCACCTTGTGCCGAGTTTATACCTTCGTATTTTATCCTGCGGCCAGAGCTTAAAAAAAGAAAATTAAAGATTGTGAAGGGACGCTTTCCGCTTACGGTAGCTCGCTTGCGCTTGAATTTTTTTGCCCTGGCGCATGAGCACATGCTCGCTTAGTTTTTCTTCCTCACATCGTTCGGAATCGCTTGGAGAGAGGCTACTAATTTACTTTTTGCGTTCGGCGACTGTGTTCGCCGCCGCTCGGGGACGAAAAAGCCGCGCGCTCCATCGACGCAACTAATTGATAATTAACGCTTCCGGCGACTGGCGCGCAAATAACAACGGCGTGGTTATCTGTATATGTATACTCGACACCTCGCTTTTGCTTTCTGGCTAGGCATGAGCCGCTTTCAGGAAAAGCAGACCGCGATCTATGCTCAGAAACTTCGTTTTATTTTTACCTTCTTGTTCGTACGTTTTCCCTTAAAGGCTCCATAGATTAAACATCGAATATTTGTAATTTGACCTTAAATTCGTTTGCGCGTGTCACTGCTCTCAACTTTCTTGTCATTTATAATTGACTCATGCTTGCAGAAGTCTTTTGCGAAAGTCGGGAAAATATTTTTTTTTTTTTTTTTTTATGTACAAGATAATGCAGTTTAAACTGTTTCCCTACATTTCATTTGATGCTAATATCTATCAATCAAAAGATAAAATTCCAAGTATGAATTTAAAGAAAAAAAATGTAATTTTTACAATTCTTTTGAGTGGAAACGAAAAATATTTTTCAAACTTGAACAAAATTCTACTTAATCTTCATCAATGCTTCTTTAACAGCGCAAATTAACACTCTACATTCGCTTGTCACACTTGCGCAAGTCATGATAATACTTGTCAAATATAAACATCCCGTAAAGTTTGGTCATTCATTTTTTTGGTCACTCAATGTAGGTTCACCGCGAAATTGAGATTATAAGTTTCCAATTCCATGGGCTGCAATGCAATCTCCTGCAGACCGTCCTTAAGATGCTTAACTGCTTTCGTACCCGTCAATGAAGTTTTGGTAACGTTAGGTGCGTTCAGTTTATAGAAGGCCGTGTCTGGTGACAACTTATCGTACAGTGGGCAGTGCTTAATAGGGATGTCAGCTCCAACACCGCAGCTGTATCCTTGTCTGTGTAACACCATCAATGCATTATTGATTGGATAATGAGGCATTTTAGGGTCATGGTTCGTTCTGAGGTTCAACAAATGCATATCGCAGGGCAGACTTTGGCTCAGTAACCTTGTTTCTGGAGCCAGTTTGATATCGTATTCCGTACCGTCCACAACAAAAATGTTGGCAGGATAATTTAGCGCGTTACTTATTTGGTTCGCAAAAAGCGATGGCTTTGAAAATTGATCTTTTTCGCCTGTAATCTCTTCTAGAAGGAGCCAATGTTTGATCACAGTTTTTCGATTATCTAAAAGACCTTCTCCCATGCCCCTTGAGTCGTCGTACAGAGTTCTTCGATCGAGCATGACTTCAAGCCAACCAGGCTGATAACTCGCTGCCCCTTGAGCGTGATTCACTAAAAGGGTGAGCCTGTGGGCCTTGTCTTCTATGTATGCCATTGAAGTGATGGGGAAATAATTACCCTCAATACCTATTCTTTCGATTTTAGTTCGTTTTATCATTTGATGCCCGTTGAGGTCCGTATAAAACTCTGGCGGATCACCGTTTACAATGTCAGTTTGAATGCGCATGAACATCTCAGTTTCCCGATTTTTCGGCGGCGTCTCGAAATCGACAATGTTACGAATATATATCGCTTCCGATAGCATACCTTCCTTATGGTAGATGGCCACGTGATGAGCTAACAATTTCCCGTACTCAACCGTCAAGCGAGAGCTCAGTGCACCGGATACAATGTAAATTTTTTGGTGCGGAGTATAAGCCTCTAAAACGTCTTTATCGGAATCCCTGAGATTCGGGTCTGGCATAAAAAGGTAAGCTCCACTGTGGAATTGCGCGGATGTGTAAGCGGCGAACTGGAGGTTGCACAGCATGATTTTGCCACTCGGCTTCTTTGTCACGCGCTTGAGGAAGCCTGTCTGACCGTCGAAGAGAAGTTTCATTCGCTGATTTTCTAGCTGAACGTCACCTAATTGCATAGGTTTTATCGGGAAGACATTGTCTTTGCCGCATCTGGTGCAGTATACCGTGGAAATGGCCTCTGCCGGAACTCTATCGGACTGCTGCAAGTGATATATCGCTATCGTCAATGGCTTAAGATCAGCTACGAAGAGTAGGACGTACACATCGTGCGTGATGCTCGTCGCGTTCATAACAGGTGCTATTTGGTAAGGAATTGGATTTTTCTGCGAATCAAGAACTCGCACACGATACGTCGAAACTTTGAGCGTGATGACTTCCTGCCTCGGCTGAGCCAAAGAATTAAATAAGACAATTCTCTTTATTTCGCGATTATTAACGTTTATTGGAATTTTCTTTGGAAGCTTTTCGTAGCTATCACGATCTGATTCTGATACGACGTAGACTTGACTGGATGTTGAATTTTTTATCTCCGTGGCGGCCAAAGACTGAATGGCAAAGCTTTGTAAGCTCGTCATGTCGGATATCGACTCGAATAATTTTAAAGCGTAGTCCTTCATAACGAAAGATTTCGAAGTGCCAGTAATGGCATCGTGATGCTGAAACAAGCCGAGATTGCGGCGTGCTTTGACCAATTTTTCGAAATACGTTTCGTACAGTTTAATGTCCTTTGCCGATTGTTTGGCGACATTCAAAGCTATGGTGTACAAAATTTCGGCAGATCTCAGATTAGCTTCTAATTCGCGGTCGAGAATCTTCATGTAGGGTCTTGTGGTGAAATAACCGCTCCAGTAAGCAGGCCTGCCTTCGCTGAAGATGTCCGAGTACACGAAGAAGTCACCCTTGAGGGTTGGAAAACGGGCCATTCGTTTTTGAATTTCGTTGAAATAGTCTTTTGGAGTACCAAATACCACCTCGGCATTGTAATCATCCTTTCGACTATTAATGTAGTCAATTAAAATTTTATAATTTGTATACTGCTGGTCCCATTCGATTTGATAGTCGTATCTGTAATTAAAATTGAATAAAAAGTAACATTTATTCAAAGTATGAGTAAAAAGTTACATAGTGCTGATTTATATAAATTTAATAACACACACTTAGGGGTGTTAACCTTTACCGTCCCTTTGAAATGAATTGGAAAAAATATAATTGAATTAATAATACACTGATATATTTATAGAAATAATAGTAGATGAAAGGACCAAAAGCGGAATCCTGACTCATTTGATAAAAAATCGAATATTCTGTTTTAAAAATAATAAATAAATTTATCATTAATTCAATTTTATTTTTACTTTATTTAAAAGGGGTGCTTTTTAAAGGTGCAAAGCCCCCTTAATTAATTTGCAAAGATTATATTGCATGCAGTATTTTAAAAATGAAAAAAATGATCTTCAATCATTAAAATAACTATATTTCATGAAAAATCCGAACTTATCAAAGAAAAATTTTTATTTTCAACATACCTAAAATCATCGCCTAACGGTATCAACACAACATTGTGCGGAAACAAAGAGCCAGTCTTGAAATACTGTTCCAGTAATTGTTCGGCCATTGCTTTCACATTGTTCGAGGTGATATCAACGGCCTTCGCAGAATATTCAGTGTACTCGTTGCGTATTTTGCGGAAGTCATAATTGAGGCATACGTGCGGATGCGGCCCGCAGGAGTGCTTAATATTGTAGATGTCGAAGGGCTGATTGTGCGTGAGCATATCCGAAGCGCCGCTTTGATCCCAAGGCTGAACCCAGACGAAATCTCCGTATTGCTTCTTGGCAAACCATTGCTTCCATGCATAGTGAATACGTTGAATGACTGTGCCAGAAGCCCCTGAAGCTTTGAGCAGGTAGGGCACTGTTCCCCCGTGGCCGAAGGGATCGACTGCCCAGCCTGATTCAGGAGTCACGTCCAGATTCGTTTTTAGCCATTGATGTCCTGGCGAATTGAAAAAGGATTATCTTATATTAAAAAATAATTCGACATGTGCATAGTAAAGTATTTTTATAGTGACTTTGTAAATCTAATTTTTATTGTATTCATAATTAAAAAAAGTTAGCTTGAAATAATTTATGAAACACTCGAGACTTCGAATTATTGCAGTTTATAAAAAAAAAAAAAAAAAAAAAAAAAAAATCGACTGTACAATGTGTGAAGGTCTGTTTTTAAAAGTAAAATATATTTTATTTATATTTCACTGAATGAGTTTCAGTTCGATGCGATATTTTATTTGGTAAATATTCATAAAGTACGATACAAAAATTTGGAGTATGGAATAAATATGTCACAATTTTTATGTACAACAATCTGTATTAAGTTATACTATCATCCTAGATTCGAAAATATTTATTTTTAAAATTAAACACAATAAAGTTAAGTGCATGCAGAATTACCGTAATTTTAATTGAAAAAGGGCTCGAGTGCGCCGTAATTTAGCAAAGAGATTCAATGACAAGTTTAATGCAGCCTGCGTGCGAAATCTCCGAAACTTCCGTTCCTCTTTTCATAAAATTTGCTCGACGATCGCTTCGCTCGCGAAATAAGATCTAAATCCCCGTCTACATCCGCGCCACGGTTGCGCCGCGAGCCTCCCCGGCTGAAGCGGCTGAAGCCGACGTGGAACGAGCAGTTTCCAAACTCAAGCTCTGCATTATTGCCGCGGAGAGCGTCTCGTCACGTGTCTCGCGGCGTGTGCCATCGACAGAGGTTTAATTAGAGATCTGCGAAGTTGATAATTGCAAGAAGACGTCTCCTTCCGCCCCCCCCCCCCCTCTTTTCTGCCTTGAAACGCGCTAAGCTCCGGGAAGAGAGTTGTCGCTCATTTTCAAGCTGGAGGAGAGGCAGAGGGTGGAAGGGAACCTTTTAATTCGAGCAAACAAGTAATTACGCTGCGATACTGTGTACACTGCAAGATCCCGACAATAAAAACCGCCGCGCTGCTGCCGCTCGCCAAACTCCCCCCGTAGAAATGCGCGGGCGCGAAATGCCAGTCACGTAGGAGTGATTAAAAACTTGCACCTCTGTATAAAGCATTAATAGGAAGAGAAGGAGAGGGAAGGGGAGATGGAGCCGCGGCACAGCTCCTGTCGCCGGCAGTTTCGCCTTTTTGTCGTCTTGGTTCTTTTCTCGCTTAACGCGATACCGTTATTAGGGACGCTAATTGCCCTCCCATAATTGATGTTTTCTGTTCTAAGACGGCGGCGGGGGCTTGCAATTTAATGGCTCCCGGCTTCTTTTAAGTGCTTTCGCCTGGGTATCGATGGCTCGCTTGCAGAGATTTGCGCGCTTTTTTAAGCAAGCTTAAAAGAGTTTTTGTGAAACGCGCGAGTTAAAAATTTATTTGCGGGAAATGAATTGTTAATTTAGAAGAGTGTTAATAAAGGATTATTTTAATGCCGGTGAAAAATACATTGCGATTGCCCGAAATACTTTAATGAATTGAAGAAAGCTGCGCTTTAATCTTCTGAAATGGCCGTCAGCGATGAACTTTTAATTTAAGAATTTAACTCTTGATCAATATCATTTTTTTTTTTTTTTTTTTTTTATAAATTTTGCAGCTTTTTTTAGTACCTTTTACTGATTGTTGCCTATAGTAAGAGGCTTTTGAAAATTTTAAATGAATCTGTAAAAATCAAAAGATTGTGCACATCATTATGAAAGTCGACGTTTTATTTATTAACTTGTTTACGACTAAGCTTTACAATATTTGTTTTTAACCAGGCGACTAATTGTTAGGATAGATCATTTGTTCTACTCTCGACGCCGAGAGCCGAGACATATCCCCCCAAAACGCAATATCGCTAACAAGACGATCACGCTTAAGTGCAATATCCACTTAATTCGTCGTAGCGAGAAAGAAATCGTCACGACTGGCAGTTATTTCGTCGAATCTCGCAGGGCGTAGGTATCGGGGCGCGTATTCCTGGGATTATCGACATGCCGGTTTATTCACCGTCAATCGATAACCAATTATTACGAGCCGGCAGTTATTTCGTTCCATAAACCTGCCGGCGCTGCTGCTGCTGCCTGCTACTGCGCGAGCTCGCGGGTTTATCTCGCTGTCTCTCTCTTATCTAGCTCGAGCAGTTTTATTTTTTTGTTCGAAACTTTTTCGCCCTTCGCCCCCACCCGCCTCTTCATCCGATGGCAGATACGGTTATACGCGCACGCGACAAAAAAAAAGGGGGGAATAAGAGCTACGATTGAAAAATAGCTGTGTTGTTCTTTTTTCGCTGTTCGGAGGAAGGGATTTTTTTGAAAAAAGCACGCGTATATTCGACGCGAACGACACGTATGCAACGCAAGCATTGATCTTCCTTTTTTTTTTTAACGGGAGGGGCGGGGGAGGGTCCACAGGTGGATCAATGACGCGACTGGCTGCCGCTGCTGTGCGTGCCTCTCGGGCTGCGTAGTCGGGCGCGATGTATGCAGATGTGCATTCAAGCGCGACGGAGATTTTGTAATATTTATATCTGGATTCGAAATGTTGGTGGGGTATCGTTCCGGCCTTTTTTTTTTTACCGGCAATGCTCTATTGCCGATAAATACGGAACTTTATAGGGTGTAGTTAGTCACACTGTTTCCTATAAAAACTTGATTCTTCGAATTTATTTTTGAAAATATACAGATGTTCGAGAATTAGATTTATTCGAACGTGTATATTTTTGAAAAGCTCTTTTTTTGTACGGTACTTTTGTAGCAAAGGATTTTTGGATTTTCGTTCAATAAGAATGATGTTTTAAAAACTTGGATAATTTACAATTGAAATTTTTCAAAGGTTTATTTTTGTAGAACAGAAAAAAATGTAATAAGTAGATTATTTGAAAATATAAAATCAATTATTAGGTAATTAATTATTTTACAATAAGAAAATATTTTACAAGTAGGTCTTTACCATCGCAAAGTATGACATTGATCTTTCTCGTCAAAGAACTTAAAGTAGATCACGTCAAGTCGCGACCGACTGACACGAGACATGAGGGTCGAGTATACCTTACAAGTATTAACATTTGCGTAAATCATTCAGACGTTCATTTCGCAGACTGAAACGTCTGTTCAATATTTAAAGAAAAATTTAAAGTAAGTTTTCAAAACGTCTAAATTAGCGTATACTTATAAAGTAAAGTGAAAATATTGATCTTAAAAATAATAAATTTATTTCTAATTTTTAATAGTTCAATTTAGTATTTTAATAGCGTAGTAGTCCATATTTTACGATAAATGTTAACGAAACAAAATTCATTTTCTGTTCCTCGTTGAACATAAATACTGTCAGTTTCGATTTTTATTAAAGTACTTGGCTTAAAAAGAATAAGCAACAGAGTTTATTACTTACAAATTGAATAATACATTCATTAATATTTAAGTATTTAAATTAATTTACAATCTTCAATCGAAATTTTAATTAACCATTAATAAGTTATTGATTTTAGCAACTCCAGGCACGAATAACGTACTCTAGAGTAATAACCAAGTTTGATTCTAATAGACAGTGGAATTAATCCCACAGGTAGTCAAAGCCAGTCATAATAGAATTATCCTGGTAGCCAGGCATCATTATAGTATAATATATCTTGCTCTTTTACACAATTTTTGAAATATAAAATTTATGAAAATTATCTTGTATACAATAATAAACAAATATTTTTTTTAAAGGACTTAAAAATTTGCGCGTCAACAGTTAAGTATAGTAAATTAGAAACAAGTGATAGAATTTTTCAAAACATGAATTTTAACAAAAAATCCAATCTGCAAAGCGGAGGAAAAACGAAAAATATTAAAGATTGGCTGAAAACTGATCGACTATTGGCTGAATAATGGTTGAATATTGGTCGAATTTTGGTCAAATATTGGCCAAATATTGCCGAATATTGATCAAATATTGGCCAAATACTGGCCAAATATTGTCCGGATAATCAGCTTTGGGTTATACATGCTCGGGATTTCGTTATCTTCAAACTTCGAGTCGAAGCAAAATTGATTAGATAATCTCGAAACTTATATTCAACCATCATTTAACCAATATTCGACCACTGTTCGACCGATATTCGATCATTATTCAGCCAATATTCGACTATTATTCAGCCAATATTCGACAATATTCGACCAATATTCGGCCAGTAGTAGATCAGTGTTCGGCCATTATTCAGCCAATATATAATTATATATATTGGATATTCACTTTCAGCCAATATGTAATTATATAATCATATGTTTATGTTTAAAACAAATATGAACCTGTGATTTACGCTTAAAAAAACCGAACCTTTTTTCTATCCATTTGTTTCTACTTCATTTATCTTATTTTATTATGTTTTTCTTTATCTTGTTTCTCATCTTGCTATCTCGATTTACTAAACGCTTATAAGGTCACTGTTATATAATGTATAAGCTTTTCGTGATTTCAATTTCTATTTCTCTTTCTCTCCCTCTTCCTCCTTTCGTTCCGCTTCGAGTTGTAATCGTTCTTCCATGAACTTTTACGGATTTCGCCTAATCTGCCAGCGGGAACTTCCATCTGTTCCTTAGCTCCCGGTTAATCCTCGGGACGTCACAGAAATTTCGGTACACGAATCGGCACTTTCGAATGTCTTATATTAGCTTCATAAATCTAAACCCACTAGTCTGATTGTTATAATTGTACAGCAATACTTAAAAGACAAAAGATACCATTTGAAAATTAAGAAAAATGTTTTTTTCTTTGGACCATTGCATATCGAGGGTATTACTTATGAAAATTTTAATCGTCATTGAAAAAGTTTTGTTTAGATGAGGTAAAACTGATAGTTTAAATCAGAACGCGATGTATTGTGCTACGGTGAGGAAATCCTCATGGTAGCCGGTGGTTACGGTCGACAGGATTTTAATCGCGAACTATTTATCAGTGGTGTCGTGAAACCATCCGAAACTCTATTCAAAATTCGGAGATACACTAAAACAACAAAACAGTTTCGAAATTCAATCTCACGTGCGATAATTTACGGTTTTGAAAGTGCTTATGATTTAATGCACGATTAAAAATTTTTAAAAACATTTTAATTTAAATTTATTAAGATAACATTTTAGTTTTTATCTAAAGTTTTGAATAAATTGCAATACGGAATATAATGAAAATATCAGCTGCTTTTAGTTTTTTTATACAGTCCTATTTATTGAAATATAGCAATGAATTACCGAATCGTTCAATGGGTTGTTTAAGTAACTAATAAGATATTGTTTTATTACTTGTGCAGCTTTGATTTTTAACAGAAATTTTACCGCTCTTTAATTTCTTTTATATTTTTAATATCTAATCAAAAAAATTATTCAATCCAGAATTGACTTCTATGCTGTATTCAAAGAAATTTATCATTATTTACTATTAAAAAGAAAATTTGCCTCTAATTTACGCGATGTTTTTGATCATTTTAATCAGATGCAGCGATTTTATCTATAACTACATTTCAATGTACTTTGAGCAAATTTAGTGCTTAATAGTACATAACGCTTTAACGATACCGCATGCAAATAGTTACTCGCAGAGGCAAATTTGAGTAAGTAAGCGAATTGGTATTGCCGCGTTACTGAAAACCCAGAAGTAGTTAAACCAATCACTGAGTTTAAATCAATGAAATCGATAACTGCGCTTCAATTATTTAAATTTTATATATTTTTATTAGAAAAAAATAGCAACGAAAAAATAAATAAATTCATCATATTATATCTTCATATCAATTTCATTAATTCTGAGAAATTCGAAGTATAAACGTTTTCCAATTAAATATTTCCAAAAATTTTTTTAAAAAATCTGACTTATTTAAAAAGAAGGAATAATTGGTTGTTTACTCGTATATAGAGTTTGAAAAGGGCCAATTAAGCGAGGCCAAGCCAAAACCGATTCAGGCTCTCTGAAAAGTGTCGAAACGGGTCCTAACCTAATATTCAATCAAAAAGAAAGGCAGATTACGGAATAAGCTCTCACAATTGCTTTACAGTGAGAAACGGCCAAGGACAGTATGTATAAGTCATTTTTTTTTTTTTTAGATTACAATATTAGAGTTTCGTTATAAATTTTAACCACCGAAGCATTTAAGGACGATGTACTATTTAAAACGCAATCGATAAGTTCAAAAAATAGCCCGACAGAGCGAAACAATAAAATATATTCCCTCGCCAAGTTTTTTTTAGCAGCTGCAACGCCTAACGAACTCCGACGTAAAAAGATTTGGTCACGTGTCTCCGGCCTATCCGTCGATTCCATTTCAGGATCAGTTCGCCCGGCGACGCGCGTGTAAATCTCGTCGAAATCGAGCGATTCTGTCGCTCCCCCAATTTTCTTTCATACTCGTTCCTTTTTCTTTCTCTCTCTATCGTTACACCGGTCACCGGGCTCCTGCCCGTTTTTTTTCCTCGCTTCGGCGTCCGTCCGCACTGGAATTCATCGGCCCTTTCGTTTTCCCGAACGAATTTCTTTTCATTTCGTTTTCGTTTCTTTATTGAGCGATACATTCGTTTTGACGCCATTAACCGCTTTTATTTTAACAGTTCGAGATCTTTTGGTTTCAAAAGTTTATTTTAAAATAATTACTTTTAGGTCACTCAAACAGTTAATTAAAAGAATTAAAGGTAATAATTTATATACATTTATTTTATTTGCTGATACTCAAGATTAATGGAGTATTTACTAATTAATTAAATTTTTTACTTGAAATATTGAAATATAGTATAATAACAGCAGCAACATATGAGAATTTCAAATAACACAATTCTTTTAAATTGTCAAAATGATCCTAGTTAAGATCTATATAGTTAGTGCCTGAAAAAACGTGTATATTTCCTTTTCATTCGTATACCTTTCCTTAATTCTCTTTTTTCTCGACTCGAATGTTGTCCATTTTATCTTTTTCTTTGATCCTCGATATAGAACCTTAACACTCTTTTTTCCTTTTCACGCGATGCTCGAGCCTCGTCCGATTGAAAATCCACTCTAAAATACTCAGCTGCCGGGGGAAGCGCCGCGCGCGACAAAAAGGGAAAAATAATGGAAAGAGTAACAAAGAAATAAATGTGAAAAGAGAAAGGAATATACGCGCGGAGGACGCATCAGTTGACGACGGTTTTAATGAAATCCAATTATATTAAAATGCAGGTGAGAGTTCCGTCAGCTCGTACAATTTACATTTTTATGTGTGCACAATTAAAAAACTTTTTAAATCGAACGTTTAAATACATTTTATTTGCAGTATTAAATCAAAAGGATCGTATATTTTCTCTAATTTTCTCGCGTCCATAACGAAATTTATAAAAATATTAAAATTTACGAAATGTAAAAGTATCGCGTGACTTTTTTAATTAAAAACACTCAATCAGCAAAACAATTTATGGATTTTAGCGCCGAAGGTATCGAAATCAAATTAGAACGAGCGTAGCGACGCAAGGCGGGAGGTGCGATTTCAATTACGAACCGCAACGAATTATGCGAAACAGCCGAGGGGGAGGAAAGCGCCACCGCGGAGTATTTTTCATTCTACGAATATTTCAAGCGAGCTTCTTTGTCTTTTCGTTGTTTCCTGATTTTCTCCTTTTTCAGATCCCCTTCCGTCGTTGAGCGCCCTTTTAATTTGATATTCTTCGCGCAGTGTGCCCGTCCCGGGTAATAAGTGCAAAGTGAATTTACGGATTACCGCCCGTAAATAATGGAAAACTTTATGACCTTGCATTGGGGAACAAAGTGCGCCAATTTTTCGGCACAAAGCTGGGCGGTTTTATATTTTGACTCGCGCATATATTAAGCAGATCAGTTATCTGCTTTCTTTATACATTTTAAATTAGATATCCTTAAATAGATTTACCGAATATTTAATAGCATTAAGAAAAATCTGTTATCTTGAATTATTAATCATTAATATTTATTCAATTTTAATGTGTGCAAGAAATTAATATTTAATTTATTTTTAAATTTAATTTTAATAAGCGCACTTCAGAAAGAAATTTTGAAATTGGAAATGAAGGATTTAAACGAAAATATAATAATAATCTTGAAATAAATGTAACCTTAAACTCTTTTTGAATACACCAAATTTTCGATAAAAAGCAAAAGTTAAATGACATAAATCGTTATTTATACAAGCATTTTCATTTAAAGTTTAATCGAATCTACCTTTTAAATAATATTAAAATATCAATATTATAACTACCTACACCAACATATGCAATTATAATAAAAGCAATTATTTATTGATTTTTTGGAATGTTGATGAAAAAATATAAATTGAAAAAGTACAATATCCGTATATTTATTGGTCAAAATCTTGCCTTTTAATTAAACCAAACATTTCCATTTCCGGGTCGAAATGAAACTTCAAAACCACGAGATTCGCCGAAATGTCCGACTGTTTATTTTTAACGAAAAATATTGGACGAAAACAAGCCGCCCGAAATTTTTAATTAAGCCGGACAGACCGATTAAAGGTTGACTCCCGCGGCAAATGCCGAAAAAAATAGGACCGGAAGTCCGCATCGAAATGGAATATATTCCACGGTCACACGTCAATTTCGGGCGCGGCGCCTCCAGAGAGGCGCACCGAGAGTGGAATTGTGAAAATCCGATGTACATAGGAAAATCCGCTTTCGTAGTCATTGCGAGCCGCCGACAATCCGTTCGCAGCGTCCAGTAGACGCGTTCGCATAGAGTAGGATTAGTGGCCGCAACTTGGCTTGATACATTAAGTCCGAGAAGGTGGCGCGTAGGAGCGGAATCTCCGCGTTACTTCGTCGACGAAAATTATGCGTCGGTGGCTAGGTAATAATCAGGCTTTAGTCCGAAAGAGAAAATTTGAAATATTTAAATGAAATTTTTGTAAGTAAGTTTAATCTCCCGTATATTTACCGACAGGCTAATTCTGGAGTGCTGATTTTATAATTACTCATAAATTAATTAAATATTAGAGAAGTTATTTTTGTCGTGAGAATTTTAATAGTTAATTAGAACGCCAATTTTATCCTCAAATCTATCGAGACTAAAATACACACTGCCTTTAATTTAAATCCTTTGTTACTAAATTTATACATTTTACTTCATAAAATTTAAATTATCTGCTCTTACAAATCTGCGTCCGATAATTAATGAAACATATGTTTGTAAATGAATACTATCACAATAAAACATTAAAATCAAAATAACGGCAACATTAAAGTATAATGTTGCTCTGTATATTACAAAGACACTTTGGTTAGATGGTTAAAATTAAACATTTTGTAAATAATTCATTATTATTAGTATCTATACTAAACACTTTAAATTTTATTTTTCGATGTAAAACAATTTATATTGAACCGTTTAGTAAAAATCATTTTAAAAACTGTAACATTTGCTTATATTTGACTAAAACCTTGGGTGAAAAGGCGCATCGAGTAGTTGCTTCATGAAATATAGTTTTTCATGTGAAAATTGCGCAGAATCTAGCTAATGGTCCACCGCAGTGGTTGACGAGCTGTGCAATTAAATAACGCTTAAGCGATTGCACATTGTGCAACATTAGTGATATCGAGCGTCAAAATTGCTTCTCTTCCATGCGCCATTTCGCTCGCCGAATTGTGCAGTTTTGTATTTTTTGCCACTCATGAATTTGTTCTGTCGAGTGATGTGCAGCGAAAATGATGACATAACTTTGCAGCACTGGCAGAAAACAAGGACAAAAAAATGAGATAATAGGATCGATGCCGCACAAACTGGTCTTGCTAATGGCTTCAATTCAAAAGTATATAAAATACAACAATTTTAAGCTTTGGAGAATAAAAATACATAACTTGTTTGAACTTGCAGGTAACGCAGAGCATGAAATTGACATTATTCTGCGATAATATAAAAAAAATTAATTTTCGCTCTTTTAATAAAAACTAGAATATATTATTATAAGACATTTTATCAATATTTGATTAATTGAATTTTTCACAGATAATCTAAAGAGGGCACTTTTTCATCCTCGTAAGTTAATAAACTACCATTTAATAACTGACCATTTAATAATTAACCATTTCACGTTATATGTGCAGATTATACTGTTTAATTAATAAAAAATAAATATTCAGTTTAAGCTTTGTAAAATCAATTCAATTATTTTAAGGTGCTTTTCAATTCTGAAATGGTAAATCGTGTGTGAAACAATATTTTTTCTTCTTTTTTACCGAACGATATCTTCAATTTTACAAATAAATAATTTCGTTATCTACAGGTTCACGATCACTCCGTATTACTTTTCAATTGTCCGTAATAATGTAAAAGTTGACATTATCGTTCGTTTCACGCGTCAGTTGTCAATATTGCGCGTATCAATAAAATAAAATAAAAGATAAAAGTATGCATTCCGCAGCTGGCCGATATTCAATAAACATAGAACTCCGAAATAATTAACGCTACGTCCATTGCCCGCCTCGTCACCGCCGAAACAGAGTTAGTAATTTCGGTGCCTCTCGGAGCGAAACATCGTTAATCCGAAAAGTCAAAATACACGCGCTTATGTGCAGTATACAGGGGTGGGCAGGGGGAGGAGAAAGCCCGGAGAATGAGTGAATCAAAGTTTATTAGTGAAAGGCGAAAGAGAGAGAGAGAGAGAGAGAGAGAGAGAGAGAACGACAACGGCGCGCGCGCGCGAGAGCGAGAGAGCCTGCGAGCGAACAAACCATTAAACTATACTCAGCCGGCACTCAGCTGATTATAACACATTAGACGCGACATGTGTGCATTAACGAAGTTGAAGGGGTAGCGGGGGGTGGGGGGGCGAGGAGGAGGCAGTTTTCCCCGGCAATTCCCGCAGTATCCGCGAATGCGAAACTCGAGAGCGTGCACTTACGTGAGGCCTCCGCCGCACCCGGGGGGACTAATCCAATTTTGAACGCGCGCGCGCTCGCTCGCGCGCCGCTTAATAGGGGTACGCGTCAGGCCGTGGAGAGAGAGAGAGAAAAAAAATCATTTATTCGCCCGTAAATTGAGACCTTTAAGCTGCCGCGAGAGTCTCGGGAGTCCGTTGGTAATGATGTGCAATCGATACCGGGCGCTTAAAACTAATTGCGAGCCGGGAGTCAAGAGTTTCTTATTCAACTTTGCCAGTCGCCTAATGGGCTTGTGCAAGTGGCGAATGCTCGTTTGAGCTTTTTAAGGCGATTATCCTAATGTCGGAGGCATGTGCTTTTATTAAAAATAAAAAATAAATCATCTATATTGATATGAACTCTGTGACGCAGTTGAACGATATTTTCGAATCCTCTCGACTGATTGTTCGTAACAAGGCATTTTATTGGAGTACAGCACAGCCATTGTAGTAACTATAATTCATTAAAGTAGTTAGTTAAGACATTTTTAGCTAATAATGTTTTTTAAATAATTTTTAGACTCGACTATTAATGCTTGTTTTGCATGGGCAAAGCCACCAATTTTGCGAGTATAAACCGTGCGAAATACTTTAAACATTTGCAAAATATGAGAAATTTCGTTTCACGCATTCGATTAGGTAAATAGAATAGAGAATCATCTGCTTCGCGTACTTGTTGTGTAGTGTACTATATTTTGTTTTAATATTATAATTAGCGAAATAAAAGAAAAAACTAATTTCATTGTTCAACGTTTCGGTCTTTTTTACACAAAAGAAAAATTTTAAATTTAATGCAAATAGAAATCAAATTTCACAATTTTAATTCTTGATTCAAGCTTGCAGAATTATTGCTCGATGTCATTGTGATCATAACTATTGAACACTAGAGAATTTTTGTGTTTTTTCTGTAGTTTACAAGTTTTTTTTTTTAATGCACATGAATACTATTTCGTATCGTCTCTATATTCATTCTTTTACCATTATATTAGAACAGTGCAAATAAAGACATAATCAAATTAAACTAATCAGAAACTGCCATGTAATAAGTTAACCGAGTGGAACTGATTTATTTTTAATTTACTCTCTGCACATAATTAATTAACTAATATAATTAATTAACTTCGAAACAACAAAAGCTGCAGCGCAAAGTAAAAGAAAGATAAGCTCCGAATTCCCCCGTGGTTAGAGCGCGGCGGTGCCGCATGAACTAGCACGTAAGTGAAGCTTAACGTAAACAGCGTTAATAATTAACGGTAAATATGACGAAGCGGAGACGCGGGAAGCTAGAATAACGCGGCAATATTGATCTTGGGCGCGCAGCGCCGGGCGCACACCAGAGTCTAAAGCGATAATCTGATACTCCGCGGAGATGCCGCTAAAGAGGGACGAGAAAGTCACGGGTCCATATAGTCCGAATGGCATTTCGAAATTGACGCGCGGAATTGATACGCGAGGCGGAGGCGGGCAGAAGCCGGGCGCGCGCGCTTTCCCATTGTGTCTAAGGCGCCTCTCTCTCTCTCTCTCGTCCTCGCGGGCCACGAGCATCCGCCGCGGCGGCAGTCGACCGAAGTGTCTCTCCAGGATTGTCGGCGGCGCGTGCGCGAGCGTCCCTTCGCGGTTTCCGTCCGCGTATAACCAGGCAAAATCACGGGACGAGCGCCGAGAGGCGCGGTTAAACGCCGGAGGAATCCGATTTATGCCCCCCCCCCCGCGAAAACAGCGCTAAGCCGGAAATATTTACTTTACGCGCTGCGAGACTTGAAAATTACGGCGCGAGCTATTTTGGCCGAGGTGTACTCTATGGCCGCCGCTGGAATTTCGGATTTTGCGTTGGCGAGGGTTTTTTTTTTTTTTTTTTGCTCGGGGAGCCGCTGGGGTTTGTGGCTGGTCGGATGAGCAGGATGAGCAGGATGTTTGAGATGCAAGCTGCATTGCTATTTTTTTTTTGGCAACTATTTTTTGAAACAGTAATTATTGGGTTATTTATATTTATTATTTTAAGAAGAAATATACGTTTTTGAAAGAAATAAACTGAAACTATGTGCGGAGAAATTGATTTTCTGAAATAAGTAAAGTTCACTATTTCAGCTACAAATTTAGTCTGCAATTATGGGGCAGTAAATTGGTCGGTTGAAAAATCTCTTTAAAATACTGCAATTTCAAGTTTCATTTTCGGTACGTCATGCTGCAGGCAAACAAAACGTTATCGATCGTTTGTTCTTGTTACTGCACTCTAATGAAAGATAGCCTGTTCAGATTTACCAAATATTGAATTTTTAATTTTAGTTTGTGGAACTGTTTGAAATCAGGAATTGTTATTTTCAGTCGGTTTTCAGTTATTTAACTTTTTTAATTGGTCTGTTTATTTACAAAAAGGTTTTTTTTTCACAAAACAATGGAGCAAATTGAAGAAATAATCAGCTATACAAACATAATCAAGCACGTACGTAATGCACTTATGGTACTGTATAGTAGTTGCTTTTATTAGCATGTTCTGTGGACGTTTAAACCTGAAATTTTAGTAAACGCAATCAATATTTTTTTCGTATTACTCTGCATTTTTCATTTAAAAGTAAATTATAAAGCCTAATAAATAAATAAATAAATGCTGCGGAAGTATTTCGTAAAAAACTTCTCTTTAATCGATCTTTACATCAACTATCATAAAAAAGGGTTTGTAAATTAGCATTAAGCATTATTGAACAAAATTCTATCGAGCCGCGGTAATGAAAAATACCTTATATTGCCGATTAACAGGAATCTATTGCGAATTCTGGAATAAATAAAGCAGAAAGTTGCGCAATAACGAGTTTCGGCGAGCGTAATCAGCAGCCAATAACCCAGTTTTCGAATCTCGACGTCCCCCCGCAGTAATCGTAAAACAGTCCCCCGAGAAATTATGAAATCGGCAAACTGAAAAAGAGCCATACGTATATAAACCGAAAGGAGCGCAATAAGCGCAAAAGGGAAGAAAGGCCGTTTGAGGAAAGTTACTTTGATTTCATTAAAGGACAGCGGCTCTCGTTCCGGCGGCCCGCCCGGCAAAAAAAAAACCCCCCGATTGTTTTTGCCGTCCGATTCCCCTTGAACTCCCGGGAAGCATATCCCGCGGGAGCGGCTTTTCTCACGAGCGGTCGTCGCCGTCGGCGGGCGTCGGCGCAATCCCTCGCGATGCTCGGCTTCTCTCTCCCTTTCTCTCTTTCGGAAATAAACAATAAAGTATACGGCGCAATCCCGCCCGGAAAGTGGGTCGTGCGCCCCCGCTCACACGCGATGCCGACGGGCCTTTTTTCTTTCGCCCGGCTCTCTCTAATCAAGTCGACGACAACGTGACGGGAAGCAATTTTCGACGAGCTCGAGTTTTCCTCTCCTCGGCCCGTATAGCCGTGGCTTTATGGCCTGGGATTCGTTAAAAAATTAAGCTCCGCGAATTACTTGTCGTGGCTGCTCGTGAGCTTTTTTTAAGTTTTGAGTGAGTTCCACGTTCGTTTAAACTTTGGCTGGGGCTTTATTCTCCGCGATCGATCAAAGGGCTGTTGTACGTGCCTCGAATTTCCACGTTGTTTGGTATTACAGCAATTCTTTTTGTAATGACAAACCTTCATTTAAAGCCGACGAATATTTCTTTTTTTTTTTATTGTTGGGTAAATTCAATGCAAGCGCGACATATTGTCAAAGGCAAAGATTATATTACAAATTTTACCCTACAGAGTGTATTACATAATTTCTTGTTTAAAATGTAAATTTTATGCACGAACTAAATCTGTTTGTGCGAATTTTCTCATTTTGTAAACTAATATTATTGTTAATTTTAATATCAGAGCTTTAACGCCTCATCGTGCTAAAGTATTCTGTAACCCATATGTTCGCTCAACTAAATGATTCGTTCATTTGTTAGTGCGCTCTTCCATGACTCTCAGCCTTCAATTATTTCGTTCCTCGCCCGGAAATCAGTAAGTGCTTTATTGGCAGAGTACTAAAGGGGCAAATTGCTTTTAAACGAGATAGAAGAAACAAATTAGTTTTCCAAGTATCGTTAATAGAAACCAAATATATCTACAAGATTGTGAAATTTCACTTTTGAAAATAACCTTGTCAAAACTTTACGTCGGTGCAGCGTTAACCATTGGAAATGGGGACATATTTAAATAACATAAATAACAATATTTGATAATAATACACCACTTTTCGAAGCTTCTCCTTTAATTTTTACTTTCAAACGTGGAACTTTAAAATATAACAATCCAAAGACTATTATTATTATTATTCAATAGTTTTACATTGTTGAAATAATGAACGAATTCCAATTATGTAAAAAAAGTTCATTGTAATAAAAAGCGATGCGTAAGTCTCGCATTGGAAGTTGCGCTAAAACGAAAGTTTTGCGAGGCACAAAGGCGCACTGAGAATGAACGAGAGAAATAGAGAGCAGAAGGGAGAGAGAGAGAGAAAAAAAAAACATTTATCGGAAACGAAAATTATACCGCTCGTGCAGATCGCGAATGCAGAGCACAATGTTAATTAAAACTGCTGCGAGTTTTAATGCATCGGCTTTGTCCTGGCGCATGAAAGAAAAATATCACGAACCGAGAGAATCCGGGAAAGAAGGGGAGGAGGAGGAACGACGTATATACGAAAACTCGACACCTAATTAATTCCGCTCCAAGAAATAAATAAGCAAATGGACGACTTTCCGTCGTCCTCCGCAACCCTTCGCGCCTTTTTCTTCCACGGACTTATATACTTTCTCCCTCGCCTTCCCCCATCCGCGTAGCGTCCTATGTCTTTCCACTTTCTACTTCCGAGCTGCTCGTTTCCGCTCTCTTCCTCCTCCTAACCCCCCCTTTGGCTTCCCTTACCTTTTTACGCCGTCTCCTATTTCCTATTTTTCTTTTCCCCCTTTTTTTCGCGCATCCTCTCCCTTCCGCCTCGCCTTTGTTATTACCGCGGGGCCGTTTTTCTTTTTGCTTTCATTATTCCATTTTCCCGGCGCTTTCGCTCTCCTCCTTTTTTCCTCGCCGCGCGCGTTTCGAAATTCTCCTTTTTCCTCCCTTTCTGGCCGCGCGCGCCTCTGCCGCCCTTTTACGCCTTTTTCAGCTCGCGTCTTTCTCCTCTCTCTCTCTCTCTCTCTCTCTCTCTCTCTCTCTCTCTCTCTCTCCGCCGCGGCGCCGATCGCGCTCTTTTTCTCGCTTTGTCCGCGCGCGCTCCTGCGGGGCTCGAGGATCTATATATGTATATCTGTTGGTCGCGGTCGAGGCGACAAAGGGGGATTTTGCTTGAAAAATGTTCAACATTGTCCTACGGACCGGCGAGAGGGAAGCTGGTACGCTGCCGCTCTGCTATTGAAAGTGCTTTACTTTGCCGGACGCCAGGGCGCGACGCTCGAGGTTTTAATTACCTCGCGGATATCTACGATCAAGCTGCTGCTGCTGCTGCTGCTGCTGCTGCCGCCGCCACCACTGCCTTTGCATCTCTATTGTTGGCTTTCCTCTCTTTCTCGCCGCACTCTTTTTCTTTTTTTTAGCGCTGCAGTCAGTTGGAAAGGGAACGCGATTCCCCTTACTTAGATACGGTAATTTCTTTGTACCGGCCCTTAAAAGCTAGGATTCTTTTCTTGAGTTATTTCATTGGACTGTTTATTCAAAGAGAGGGTGCTGGCTTTTGCAGCGCTTTAATGCAATAACAGAATAAGCCGGAGCCTCCTTAAAGGCTTCACAATTTTCTGCGATTTAATGCAGTACAGTGTAATAAGCTTTGTGTTTTAGATTGTGTTGAAGCGTTTAAGCAGGGCAAATTTTAACATGATCATCTTTTCTGCAAACATTTGAACAAAGAATAATTATAATAACGTGATTTTTCACGAAGAGTATACGCATACATCAAAATGTTAAAATGATTGAAAGAATCATTCGATTAAGAGTAATTTACTTGCTTCAGACCGAAATCCGCTTAACAAATCTCTTTCGGGCAAAACAAAAAGCAATCAGCGAACAAAGTGATAATGCTCGGGATTTGAGCGACGATAGGTCATATCAGGTGGGGCGGCGCGACGCTCGTCGATTTGCATGATCCGATCGTCGAGCCGCAATAAACGCGTGAGAAACTCTCGCTAATCCCGACCGCATTTTTTCTGATTCGCGGCGCTCGCCGCCCCGATAATTGGGTTCGCATAGCCAGGAGTGCTTGTCGTGCGGAAAATAGAAAATGAGGAACGAAGCCGGAGGAAATCGACGAGTGGAAGGAAGCTGGGCGGAAAAAGAAAAATGCCGGTCTAGAAAAATAATTAAGCAGCCGTTCTTCGAAAAGAGGGGAAAAGGCACTTTAATTATTTTTCGTGTCCCGAGACTTGCGACGTACTAATAAAGATTTATAAAATTTCTTCCATTTGATTCTATAAATTTAATGAACAATATTTTTAATTAAATTTCATCTTACAACGGACTGACTCCTAAAGCTTTTGATGTTATTTGCGCCTTTGAAAACTACAAAAAAAATGATCTTTGTTCACAGTGCAGAGAGCTTCTTCTTAAAGATGGACGCGTTCCAAATGAAAGCTGCAAACCCGCGCGGAGCAGTGCAGGCCTTTACGAGCGCACAAAAAGCGCAGCGACGAAAGAAAAGCACAAAAACACAATGGCCAGGGCTCTTCCAGTCCTGATGATCCGTTGTTGTTCGGGGTATAGCGACTCGTCCCCGCGGCGACTTGCAACCGCTAATCGAGACCCTCCATTTCAGCCGGACGAATTCCCGCGCCTCTCGTCGGGCCGCCGCCGCCGCCGCCGCCGCATGGAAATTGCGACTCCGCACCGCTGCAGCCTGGGCGAATTTGAATTCGGAAAATAGGCCGACGAGGGGTCTGTCTTCGCGCGGGCACACGCGCGCACGCACGCGCGCATGCATATGTATCGGCGGGAGGGGAGGGCGCGTGCGTGCGTTACACACCGGGCGCGGGAGTTCGCATTTACATTTTGCGCGCGCGATCTTGCCTCCGCCGGGGGAACTTGAATTCGCGCTTTATGGCGTGTTTGCTTGTGTACTTTGCCGCGTACGGCCCGAATAAAAAGGAAGCTGGATGATGCTCGCGCCGGGGCCGGGGGAGGCGCGTTCGCGTCCATTTTTACATATGCGAGTATAATTTGGTTTGCCCGGTGCGCGCGCGCGCGCGCGAGCAACGCTGCATTTTGCCGAGCGTTGATAAAGCGATTGATGCCTCGAGCGGGCGCCTGCAAAATGTTTTGTAAAATTTCGGGAAAATATACATATTGCATGTGAATGAAGAGCGGCCGGCGGAAATTTATTTTCGGAAGAAAAAAGGCTGGAAATGATAATGGAAAAATCGGCAATGAACTAATGTATTGTAAAATACTATATGCGTGTATTGCAACAATTCAATTTATGATTATATTGTGCCATTTTGCAATGTAAAATGTATTTACAGAAGTTTTATTTGTAACATATTCGACTTATTATAAATAAAATAAGCAAATTTTTTAAATTGAATGTTAGTGCACTGTTGATAAATAAATTTTTTTCTTATTTTTAAGTAGACCCTCGCTAAAATTTACGTTAGAATTCATAAAATGTGAAAATCGCCGAATAAAGCGACCATCGATTTGTTACATCTCAAGAACTGAAATCTCTTTCAGTAAAGGGGAAATAGAAGAAAAAATCGCGACAAAGTGACAGGCGTCGGTTCTGTAATCGGTTGTGGGATTATGACGTGCAGCTATTCCAAGAATAAGGCTCGAGAGTTCTACAGATGTTCGCCGTTCAGTACAAATAGTTACACTAGATAAAAGAGATAAATATTGGCCGTTGATTACGTCAGGTTTTACTCCATGTTTGCGAGCTTCTATCACTTGTAAGAGAAATTCAAAAAGAAATCCTCATCATAAAGACATTCTGGTCGAGGAAGGAATAAAGATACAAGCGCCTATACGTTTGAAGAATTATTACGCATTCATTATATTGCGCTTTAAATTGGAATAGCCGAAAAAAGGGATGTATGTTTTTAGAACAACTCGAAAAATAATATCACAAAGCTTCCTCTAGGAGGAAGCAAAATCAATTTATTTCTAAAAAAAAAAGAATATTCACACCGAGCCTCGTTTACATTGTCGAAAGTTATTCATTCCTCGAGAAAACCCTTCGAACGAATTACCCCATCGAAAAATTGTTTAAACATTCAACTTTACTCCCGCAGACATAGTTTACGCGACCGAGAATGCGAGAAACGCGTTCCAGATGCCATCACTGATGCACCCCTAGGAAAGTGCAGTATATGCGGGCGCGAAGTGCGAGAGAGCGTGCGTACGCAACGCTCGCCCATTCTCATGCAAATGAGAAGAAAGCGGGGAAGGAGGTTTTTTGAATTGCATTCGATGTGAGAGGCGAGGTGCAGCGCGTCTAAAATGTTTTGTCTAGAGGCGGGCAATCGCGGCGAGAGCCTTCATTTTCCGGCTTTTTTTTTTATTCATGCGCAAAGCGCCATCGGCTGCTTTCGGCTTTCATATTCTTTTACGAGGTGCGTGGCACAAAGGCGCGCCTGCGCACTTAAGCATATCCGATTACGCCGCTGGGGAAGCTTTGTTACAAGATCTGTTAGTGTCAGGCTCTTTGCGCGATTTCATTTATAAATAATGAAGTGCGGACGTCGAAGTAGAGACTTTGAAAGCAGTTACGATCCATCTTATTTTATGAAATTCTTTTTGAGGATGGTGTGTTTATGCCTGTTCAGGATAAAGGTTTGATTTAAATAAAAAGCGACAAAATTTCACACTTGAGATCTAATGCAAAAATTAATAGTTTATTTTATAACTATTCAAGCTTTACGCCAAAGACTTTGATTACAACTATGTAGAGACGAACAAAAGACTAAGGTCCAATTTGGAATTTCTAGACGACCGTCTCGCGAACCCGATAAGTGCAGAGTGATCTGCTCGCGCTTTTGGCTTGCCACTGACCTCTGAATACTGCCCCCGAATTGCGCCGAGCGCGCCCAAGGCGACACGATTTTTATGCATACGATGACGCAATGTCCTTATCGTCCTAGCGCTCGTGACGACTTTCGTCTAATACCAGACGGCCCCGGTTCAGCCTTGCGGCTTCCTCGTGCAGGATGGAGACCCTTATTTACCAACAGAGACCTTGCGGCTGCTCCGCGGGGCCTTTGCCTATAGGCTGACGCCACGGAGCTGCCCTGCCAACTCCGCGCGGAGACTTTGGACAATTTTATTTTACTCGGCCCCCCTAGCGCTTCAGGTTATCCGCAACCATTTGTTAATCCTTAAAAAGAACGTAAATTTTCTTGGTGAAATATACTTTACACCCAAAATCAACATTTAACACAGTCAAATTTTTTAAATTCAATTACGATTTATTTATTTATTTTTTTTTTAAATTACAAAGTGCACGCCTTAATGATTTTATGCTGTTTTGGAGCAAGCTATTAATTGTGAAATTTAAAGATTATTAAATGTGCGGGTGAATGTGGAAATATGAATTCAATGTTATATATTGAAATTTCTCTTAGTTCATACTAATATAAAGTTACTCAATTATGCAAATATTTATATTTGTTATGTAATAAATATTAATTCCCTTTTCCAACTTCAAACTAGGTTATGGCATGTCGATGAAAGAGCAATTTAACTTTATATTTTTAAATGAGAAAATGAAATGACCGATGTAGAATTTAAAATAAAACACTTCAAAAGCGCGAATTTTATTAAGTTTTCCATGAAGCTAAAATAAAAATTTTCAAAATAAATAACGTGTCAAATGACAGGAAAATAAAAACGCTTTTTCATAAATCGAAAGAAAGCGAGGAAAAAATGAATTAAAATTTATGATCTGTATATACGTTCTCAATTTTAAGTACAAAGTTTGTAACATCAAACGTAAAATATAAATGCAAATAACATTTACTTTCTGCACTTGCTTCAATCAAAAAATTAAACATCAAACGTCCCCGGCAAAACCGTGAATAAAGTTAGTTGCTGTACCTCCGACTTTTCACTTATAAAATAACGACCCTTTTGTAAAAATAACATTTGACGAATCTAAATTGAAAATAAACCGCAAAAATTTGGAATTTAATTCTCGATTGGCAGGCGCGACTGTTCCGCCCGCAATAAACTGCTGTAATCGACAAAGTAAAACTGTTCGCGAAAAACAGAAAATTTGCCAGCGATAGTGAGAAATAAAATTTTTTCCCATTACCCCATCCCAACGCCGGGAGAAAAGAGGAGGCCAGCTGTTGCACCGTCCACTCCCCGCGCGCGGATCGTGCCCATGCAGCTGCGATGGTCCGTTTCCCCTTTTTTTTTCTCGCGTTTGACGCGCAGGACAAATAACGAGCACATCTTTCAGCGGCAAAAGTGCGTGTACGCGCCGAGGTTCAACTGTGTCAAGGATTGTCGGGGCAGCTCTCGAGTGCGCACACGCTGTACTTCCGCGCTGCGCGCTTGAAAGTGAATTTTGAAGAGCCGCGGAATTCTCGATTGCTAGTGTACATTTCGTTTCCATATTATTTTTATTTTTATTTTTTTTTTTTACCCCGACGCGAGGGTGCTCCGGAGTTTTAACTTCGTTCGCGGTAATAAAATGCTTTTCCGCGCAGAGTTTTTACGCGGGCGGCACACTCGTGCGGGCAAATCAAATTTATAGAAACTTTTAAGTGCGAGGTTTTTAAATATTTATTTTAGAATTATTAAGGGGATTAAAAGGGTACTTTATGCCCGTTTACTTGTGAAGGCGGGTTATTTTATAATTACCTTCTATTAGTTGATCCAGCATAGCATAAATGTGCGATGTTGCTTCGTCGGTCATGACCCATCCGCCTGTTGTCATCTCTAGACGGCCTTCTTTTACTAACCTCTTGACAATCATTTTTTTAGTTGGATGAGCGCTGAAATTATTATTGAATATTTATATTGTGAACATCTATTGAAAATTTATTGTGAGTAAAGATGTAGAATAAATTTTCATGGATACTGACTATACAAACTGGCTAAAATTATATTAAAGAAAGATCCATATGGATTAATGGCAAGCGGTCCTCAGACTATTGAAAGCCTCATGTACAAGACATATTCTGTACGTTATTCATAAAAGTTCAAAATCTTATAATTCTTTTCCCCTACCTTCTCCCATATTAATTTTCGACTCAACATAAAGATCTTGAAGTGCTCTAAATGAATGTTACTTTATTTATATCGACATTCTTAATACTCAATCATTCGATCGCATAATATCACTTTTTTTGTTAAATTTTATTGGAATATAACATGAAACTTTTCTAATCAAGTACATAGAAAGTTGTAATTTACAGAATTATGTATTTGGCTTTGTAAAATACGAAAATGATGAACATCGACACAAACTGATACGATTCAATAAGGGGTGACAGTGAAGAGGCTTTGATTAGAATCGCGCAGGAATTTACATTGGTTTGAATACGTTTGATTTTCAATGACTCATGATTTCGATAGATTGATGTATTCTATTGCTATACTTAAGTTTCCCAAACAATAACATAAATTTAATAAAATAGCTAATGTGTAAATAAAGTTAATTAAATGACACATAATCAGTATAAAACAGAATAATAATTCAAGATTAATAATTCGAGATATTTTAGGAAATAATACTGAATTTTTAAGATTTTATGAAAAAAGATAAAGAACATTATAAAAATAGCGATAATATTATCTTTTGCAAGGTCGAAAACTTAAATTTCCCTAAACATATTCTTCTTTATAACTGTAAATAAGATGTGTATATTTGACGGTGTATATCCCATGTTTGAAAATCCTAAATTCTTTACAAACATCTGATCGCTATCTTATTTTCTCTTAAAAGGCTTTTCGTTTCCTGGATATAATTTTACAACTAATTAGTACAGAGGATTGTATAGACGAATTTACTTTTATAAAACTTTGAGAATTGTACCTGGCCCAGTAATTGATCACCTCATTGAGCTAAAATATTCAGTTTCAGCCATTGGTATATACATTGACTTTATTGTCTATTATAATATTTTAATGTTATCTAGATGTTTTGTCTGATGTTAAAATTTATTTTTTTAAAAAAACTGTAATTCTTGTATAAATGATATAATTTTTCTTTTAACCCTGGTAGAATTTCCAGCATTGAAAATGGCCAGGAAAATAGTTAATAGATAAGTCCGTGGCTATTTAATAGGTCGCGATGAAACGCTTTTTTTCACATGATTTCACTATTAAATAGGCTGATAATTTTCTTTCT
>UCOM01000798.1:0-61022 GCA_900474385.1 Ormyrus pomaceus | reverse complement strand
ATACGCATTTTTCTGTATTAATTTAAATGTTATTATCGCGTCGCGATATGCAAATGAAGTAAATAAGACGCGCGTGGCTCTCGGCTAACTCTCGAATATTCGAGAGTATTGCAACCGACTGAATCGATATTGAGAATCTTTAAATTTTAAGCCAAAATTTTAGGCGATTGTACTAACGTCCTGTAATTCGATAATATATACCTTCAGGAAGTTCAATAATCAGTTTCTTTTTTTCACTGTTAGTTTAATAAGGACAGTATGCAATATATTTTCTGATAATAAAATATATTCAATCTAATGCTCGATCTTTCAAAAGTTGAGCGTTCTTTCAACTAAAATTTAAAAAAAAAAATCTGTTTATCACGAAAAACTGTAGAATATTCGAATTCACAACATTTGAAAAATGAGATCAGATCTCATCTATTTTCAATCAACTACAGCTTCAAGGCGAAAAATTGAATACACGTATTCGAATTCGCATCATTTGAAAGGAGAGATCAGCTTGTGAACGCAAGTTTCCGTTCGACTGGTTTTATAAATTTTGCAAAATGCAATTTCATCAAGGGCTTAGAGCGGCTAAACCAGCGACGAGCGCTGCGTCAATCCCAACGAATGCGAAAACGTGACGCCCGAGTTGCATCCAATATTTTGGTCGCGTGGAAAGCCCCATTTAATTGTGTACCACTTTATGTACCTCTTGAACTAAAACATGCACTACACGACCGGAAAACGGCATTTTCCACGCGAACTTTACACACGTCCGTGCAATAATATGTGCAGTAAGGGTCTGCCACTTTTTACAGCTTTGCGTGGGATTCCGAATCGGCAACCACCCACACGCGGACGTTAAAAGGACGCAGCGATCTTGTACTTGCGACTAATTCACTGTTTCGAAAAAAAAATCCAGTTTTATTACGGTGTAACGTATTGAGGATAAAGAATACTTCCGATAATAAATATTCAGTATTAATTTATTATTTCTGCCAAACGCAAACCATCATCAAAGCGGGGAGCGTGGACAACAAAATTAGTTTAGACAAAATTTTCTAAACTTCATTTCCTATCTTATTCAAGTTTTCTTATTTTTTGCCATTACTTGAGTCTGAAATCATATAAATTATTAAGATTTTAAGCTTTAACTATTGAAATCTTTGATATAAAAAGGCGTGAACTTATTCAACTTGCATATTACGGCAAACTCCCCTGAACCTTAAAGTTTTCAGGAAATAAACATTAAACCTTTATTTTTTACAAAGGACACCTGGCGTTTTAGTTTTTCCCTCAGGTTCAAGAATTTGTGCGGATTTAAAGAGTTTCCAGATTTTACTGAAACTGATTACTGTATTGTCATACTTTGTTAGCAATTTAATTTGTGTCGTTTTCCTTCATAATTCCCATCAGACTGTAACGTATTGAATTCATTGGCACATAATTACTTGAGTAAAACGGAAGCTTATTTAACCATTTAAAACACGAAATATGCTTTACAGTATTATATAAGTAAATTTAATGATCTGTCCTCTGTAGAGGACAGATGACTGAAAAGGTTAGATTAATTTGAAAGTAAATTATGTTTACGGGCCGATGAACGTTGTCTGGCTACAATCGGTGTACATCTACTGAAAAGGGGATCTCGGAGAGGTTCGTCACAATACGAGTAACTTTACAGCGCGGCTCATCTGTCCTATGTTTATCTTAACGTCAAATGTCGTTACTGCCTTGCATCGTATTTTACAACTTTTAGTTCCAATTTTTGTTTTAGATTAATTATTACGTTACCCTGGTACAAAATTAATCAGTTTCGCTGGTTAACGTGTTTTTTAAATGGAACCCCTTTTAGCTAAAATTGATGTCAAAAGTCAGTCGAGATATAAATCATTAGTAATGACTATATTTAAATGTTTTTATTAACTTTTGCTTATTAAATGCATAAAAGGTAACTGAACACTATAAACCGTATAAAAATTACATAAAATTAGTCTCAGTTTCAAGTTTCAATTTTCTCAATTTTAAAAATCACAAGTTTTGAGATTTTTTTAAAAATCACTTCCGAATCATCAGGGATAATGCCAAAGTTTCAATTTTTACTTATTTTGAACAAAATTAAGCTTTTTTCTTCGTTTAAGCATTTCCTATCGATTCACTAAACTTCGTAATTGATTATAAAAACCTTTTTATAAATTATTATTAACAAGTAAAATGTTCCTTTAATTAGAATTTCTCACTTAAAAAATACGCTTGCAGTCGTTAACAATATTTTATAAATCGATCACACTTTGTCTAATTCAAGCGACTCATCTGCGACCTTGGCACCAAAATCAACGCGAAAGGTCGAAAGTGCTTTGCAAAACCGAACAAGTAAAAAAAAAGGCATCGCGCGAGGGAAAAACCGCAACAGGTGTGTAATGCGACTCGCGCGCGCGCGAGTAAAGATATAATGAGCGAGTGCGAAAGAGCGCCTCGGGTGCGTCCTGGGGCAGCTTGATGCGTTGATCGATGCGCTCGACACCGTGCAGGCGTACCACCTCGGCAAGCGAATAGTTCGCCCACCCTCCCCGAGTTATATCGAATCTCCGACTACGGGCTCGATGCGCAATAGGCCAGGGAGCGATGAACTTGCAGCCCCTGCTTCGGATATTAATTAACCACAGCGTCGAGTCGCTACGGCTTAGGCGGAATGCACATGCTTCGGTCGACGAGCTTTATCGGCTTTGAAAAGGGGAATATTAATAGAAAGTTATTTAGATTTAGTCGGAATTAAAATTCAGTTTTAATCTTTGTTGTGGATTTAAGTCAAGTTTTTTGTTAAACGACAATTTCGGGACAAATGTACATGAGTTTTTTGTGAATTATTTATGAAAATTAAAAGATTTTTTATGGGACCGAACATATTCTACACGAGAAAACTCTAAACACCATTAGTTCCGTATACTTAAACAAAGGCGTCTAATTTTTTTTCTTTAGGATACGTCGGTGCCTATTTTATTTTTAATTCATGATATCGTTATTTTAAAGGAGTTTAACCAGTGTGTAATATATTCCATTTTTAAAGTCTGATAAACGGAGAAAAATTATAATAGTACATATTAATTTGATTAAAGACTATAAAAATCTAAAAAATTACCATAGTTTTTGGTAAATTTTATGAGATCAATAATAAATTTTCATATTTAGACTTGTAAAATTTACTAGGAACGTGGTAATTTTTTAGAGTTTTACAGTCTGTGATCAAATTAAAAAGCACTATTGTAATATTTACTAGAAAATTTTTCTCCGTGTAATACTAGAATTTATGATCGTAAGATATTTTTTCCATTGTTGTAGTCCAACTACAGTGTAGCAAAATCAATCGTTACATTGAAAGTCTTAGTAATTATCAAAGTTTTAATTTACAATTATGATAAGACCTGAAAAGTACAACTTGATACCGAGCAAAATTTTCGGAATTCTATTTCAAAAATCTAAAATTACACAAGAACAGCAATAAAAGTGAACAATAATAAAAGAGAATGCAGGTTACCCCTCGACAGTATCTATCCCATGAACTTCTGCCCTCGCATTGCTGAAATTCCGTGGCCCCAAACGGAATAGTCGACTGTCTGTATCTATTAGTCGATACATAACGCATCTCCTGGAAAGCACGCGCAGCTCTTGTCCTAATTGCTAGTAATGTCATGCTCTCAACTCAGCGTAATAGCATTAAACTTCCGGTCCGTTCGGAAAACTAATCGAAAACAAAAGCTACCCCCGAGAGCGGGAAAGTTATAATGAAAAATTTCTGAAAGCTTCTCTGCGCTTGGCGAGGCATAATTCATTTGTGAGAGAGTTTACTACATCTTATAATACAGTAAGTCGATTGATGGCTGTTTTCACATTATGCATTCTGTGTAATTCTGAGAAATAGCGTTTTGACAATTGGTGTATTCAATAAATACTAAATAGGAAGATTTAAAAAAAATTACTGTTATACTTTTTATACTTTCTAATATAAATTTGAATCAATTAATGAAATTCATTGATTGAAATTTAAAGAGTCAACAGTGAAAAAATAAATACGCGTTGATGCTTTGTTTTTGAAAAAAATTGTTAAATAAATTTAAGTCTAATTTTCTCAACACGATAATTATAATGAAAATTAAATTTTATCTTCACAAAATAAGCTCATAATTTTTAATCGCCGCGGCTATTCAGGTTATTTTAATGCTGAATTATACAGTCCAGAATGATGGAAATTTTCACAATTTTCCCATGAGGTAAAAAAGCCAATAATAGCTCCACCCACGCGAAGCTTCGTCTAATGACGTCAGGCTCAGCGGAATAATAAAGAAAAGTGACCAATTTGATCGAAGAAAAGCTGCGAAGGAGAATGTATAACGTTCGGCGGTTTGTTCAGGCCCCCCGAATAAAATCTCAATTTAGGTTTAGAATTTCTTTTAAACTTAATTCTCAAGTTAAAAAATTCCCCAAAAATGTGTAAAAAATCGAAGGCTAAAATCGCTCTGATCCGCAGGCCAGCCGATATCCCGGAGATCCTCTGGTTCGAGGAGGAGACCGAATTGATCCGCAGCTGCGGCGCCCTCTCCTCAGCCCTGGGCCTCCAGAAGAGCTTCAGCACCTCGGACGTCTCGCAGCTGCCGAGTCCGGAGACGGCGGCCTTCGGCCCGGACGGCCGAGGTCTGCGCGCCGCCGTCTCCTCCCACACCCTGGACCTCGCCCACCGGGGCAATCTCCTGCTGGAGCAGGCGCGACTCGATCACGCCTCCCGCTCCTGCAGCACGTGGGTGGCCGTGGGCGACGTCGCCAGCACCTCGCAGCTGCCCAGTCCCCACGGCGGCGCCACCCTGCCCGTCCACGCGGCGATGGCGCAGGCCTCGGCGATGCCGTTCACGGCCGCCGACCTCGTCAGGTCGGTCAATAAGAAAGTAAGGCAGAACTACATTAGACGCAGGTGTGTATGGGAAGATTTATCAATTTTTTTTTAGAACCGAGTCCAATGTTTTTAACTGGCTGTTTTGCGTGGCCTCTTCACGTTCTTTAAAAGAGCGAGTCAGTGAATTCTATTATTATAATGGATTATCGATTGCCTCGACGGCGTGTTTTAACATAATTGAAACTCTCAAAATTAGTGTTCTACCTCTTAATAGAAATGCTACGTATCTTTTTTATTCTACATATATATTATTCATATCGATTTCAATGCGGAAATCCAAGCCTATTTTTTAGTCTGTGAGTCTGACACGTAGCACACTGATAAGAGATATGATTTTGTTAATAATCATTAATCTTCAATTACAATTTAAATAGGGATACAAAAGTACGGAAAAAAGTGTTAATATTAAAATACACGTTTACGTAGAAATATAAAAAATACACATATGACCAAACTAATTATTGTCTTCCAACCCTTATCAAATCGCCACATCTTTAACTATCTATTAATCAGTCACATTATTCGAGATATGTGCATTCAATTTTTAACTAATTTAATGACAGCTCTAATTTTAATTGAAACATAAAAATGTATTCCTTGTTTATTTTTGTACAAATTAACAATACGTTTAAAACGATATTCAATTTGTTTCATAAATATTAGAAGTCTGTTGAAAATCGTGAAAATCAAAGTTGTTCCCCGTGAAAAGTAACAAAAAGCAAGAGCCTTCCTATTCGGCTTTATAGCTCTCTTAGGGACCTCTGAGGTTACGAAATTTGTAGTGCAGACGAGTCCCTGCGGTATTTTTATTTTATTTCAAATTCTCGCGCTGTTCAGAAGTAGAAGAGCAAGCAAGAATTTTTATTCAACGCCAAAGGATGAAACCTTAATACTTATTATTGCATGTATTAATAGAAAAAAAACTATGTTTTCGTATTTTTATTTTTCAATTCTTAATATAATTACACGTTTTTAGTCTACGTTGCTTTCCGACGCTAATCCATAAATCGCGAGAGAGCTATTAAAAACTCGATCGATAATTGTCGAAGGCAAAACGATTATTAAAACACGGAGCTTAAAACTAAAATAATTAACTTCAAACAAGAAGCAAACAATATAATAAATAAGTAACGTGCTCGAATCGTTTGCATTCCCAGGTTGTTAACAACATACCGAGCGCTCGAGCGACTCTCCCAGAGCGAATTCAATCTGGACCGACTGGAGGCAGCGGCGTCGGCCGCGCAAACGCTGGCGCCCGGCGGGCCGCTGCCGGCCAACAGCGCCTCCACGGCGGCCGCCGCCGCCGCCGCGGCTCTGATACCCGGACGCAAGGGCAACCCCGAGCACGCGCTCACGGTCAAGGACGTGGAGCGCGAGCGCGGCAAGCAGCTCTCCAAGTACGAGCGGAACATGATGATCTTCAACTGGCTTCACACCCTGGACGACAGCAGCGAGGAGGCCGCGGTCGCCCAGTAGAGGGATCGCGGCCGCTGAGCTGAGAACGCGAGCGTGAGTTGAAAAAGTTCTCTTCGCGTGCCCGCCGCACTGAGTTGGCGCCTGGTAGAGAGCTTTTATTGTCGCGCGGTTGGAGCGTCGAGGATTTACGGCGTCGGAGAAAAAACAAACGAGGGGGTAACTAAAGTTTACCTACAATACTGAGACTTTGTCCTGACTTGGTGTCAATCTTATATCGATATCTTAGAATAAAATATTTTTCCTGCTTCCGTTGCAGAATCCCCTTTTTTATTTAAAATTTAAACGTCTCGATTTAAAAAAAAATTATTGAGTGCTTTGAAATGAATAATAAGGCAGATTTGTTGAAAAAGATACTTATTGAAATATCCAGTAAGTTTATCAAAGTATTTTTTACAGTGTTGTTATTTTAAAATTTAAATCCCGTATAATTTAACATATATTTTTGATATGAATTGTTTCGTCGAATTAGAAGCAAAAGAAAGAGCTATAAAGCGTTTTTATTTCATATAAAAATGACGGTACGTTGCTTTGGAGAACAGCAGCATATAAATTATTCAGACAATGTCAATGTATTAAATTACATAATGTGGTGTACTCGGAAAATACAATATTCATTATATATATGTATCTATAGAAAAACAGTCTATTTTTGTGAATTGTGATAACTTTTTTTAGTTTATTATCGATGTTATTAGTGGACAATGAATAATTTTATAATTACGTTTGGCTTCCTTTAGCTTCGCATCATAAAAATTAAAATTGTGTTTTAATAGTTACAATAAAATTCATTCAATTGTTTCAATTCAATATCAGAAATAATAACTGTTGATATTCAATATCAAGGAATAAAAAATGGTTGTTAAAAATAATAAAAGAAAGATATCAGAGATCTTGCAGAATAAATTCAATCTAAAACGAAAAGAATTGTATAAAAATTACACTGATTAAAAATATCTACATTTATTACTCATTTATTTTAAAGATGTTAATATCCTAAATGTATAATTTAACTTATAACGCAAATCATTGCCATTTTCAAACTGTTAATGGTATAAGAAAATATAACTGCCTCTAGCAAAATTAAGTATACATTTTTTTGTACAATAGTCTAATTTAGATATTTTGTTACGCAATTTTCACTTTAAAGTATACGCTAACAAATTAAAATCTCACTTAAGCTAAAAAGTAAAAATCTTAAGTTATTTAAAAGTAATGCAAACGCTATTAATTAAATTGAAATTTAGAAATATTTTTTAAAAAGACTAAATTTTAATAATAAAAGTTATTGGCGAAAACTACAGTTATTAAGAAGTTTAGTAAAACGAACAATTAAAATACAAAAATTAAAAAAAATTTCTTTTTTTTATATCAACTACAAGAAATTATATTATGTTATAATTTAAAAAATAGATTTTATCGAACACTGTAAAGGTGAATTTGGCGAATGCACTCTTCTAGCATTTGAATAATTTATTTTCCTCTTTTTATACAAAAGAAAGTATAATTAAGCGGTTTATTATTAAGTATAAGTATATGATGAGTATGTTAGAACGCGAAAAAAGTTTTTGCTATATTGTTGTTAGAAAAGGTCTTTGTTGGTATAAAACTTCAGAACAAAAGGTACCATGAAAAAATATTATTATTATAATAAATTTTAATGCGAACGTCGCAAAATTTTTGCAGAAACAGTTTAAGAAATAAGACAGAAATTGCGAAACACTAAAGGAGAAACAAAGTATTTAATTGTTGCGTTATTTTGGAACAAGCCTCTAAATGAACAATTTTTTTAACTGATGTTTTTATTATAAAATCGCTCTGATGAATAATTAGTCAATTAAACAGTGTAAGATAACTAATTCCTTGAAAATTTATGTTTTAATCTGTTTCAGCAATTTGTGATTGCCAAAATGGTTAAGATTACCTTAAATAAAATAAAAATTATGATAATTGTATGTTTTCACCATTGAAGAAAAAATACAATTTATCTTGAAAAATTTCACTTTCGCAAGTATCTATTATAATTTACGTGCACGTTTTGATTTTTTTTATGATGCTCATAAAATTATAAATTTAAAAATAATGCGTTAATTAAATTTTAAATGGGTATAATAAATGTCCCTTTTATTTTTTTAATAATTAAATTAGAGAAATAATTTTTTCTTTAATTCAGGGTATTTTTATCTAATATAATGTAAAGTTATGAAATATTAATATATTTCGCAATTGTAATATTGAGTATTATCGAAATGTATAGTTTATTTGTAAATTTTGTCTCTAAATAATCCACTTTGTAATTTTACAACTCAGTATATGTTAATGTATAATTTATTTGTTAAATTTTGCTAAATCCCCGTCATTAATATAAAAACCAATTACCGTCTCTGTGATAAGTACGAATGCACTTGTAAAAAAACAATCAATTTTGGTTTTTTAATGCTTTTTTTACATTTAATATATATATAATAGAATTCATGTGATAATAAATAACCAAAAATATATTATTAACACTTATAGTATCATTAATTTCAATAGTGCAGATTCTATGATCCATAATAATCATTTAAAATTAAACATTGATAATTATGTTCTTCATTGATATGTTTTACTCCTTAAATACAAGTTTTATAATAAGAAATGTGTAATAAATGTTATGGAACATTAACAAGTATTTTCTAAAATTTTAATTCTTTTAGATTACCCAATATCAAACATTATGAATTTTTTAACCAATTTTTTTAAAAAGCCAGGAATTGTTTCTGGTTAAATGTATAATTCTTCGTGACTAAAAATTTGTCTCGGATGATTTCGTTACATAGAACTAATGCTTTAAAGGACTATTACGAAATTCTTTAAATAATTTAGTAATATAGTAATTAAAATATCTCTACTTTATTATCCGTCCTTAATCATCTGACAACGTAAAGAAAATATCTTTCTTTAAAATTCAGCATATATCATAATTTTGTACAAGCATATGATAACTACGGGTTACCCCGTGGTTAATTGAAACAAGATGAAAAAATTTATCAAGCTGAATACGTTAAAACTTAATAAAGTAAAGAAATACGTTTGCACTGATAAAAAATTTGGAAATTAGGTTCATTAGAATTAAATTCAATAAGAAAATTGTATTACTATTTTGAAAGAATTTACTACAATTAATTGATTAAATACTGTCTCGTAAGATTTCTGTAACATATCAAACTGGTCTACTTCCTAAATATTATTTTCACTTTTGAAAAAATAGTATAATAAATATATGTAGTAATCGAATAAAGAGATAATGTAAACAGTATATAGTAGATTAAATAGTTAGTATTTATCGAGAACTGTGAATCGATCTATTTTTTCGGCCAAATATTTTTATCAGTGGAAAGCTCAATGTGTGCAAAATATGCAAGCACTGTATTGTCAAAATGTATTTAATGGGACCTTTCTGTACATAATTAGCGATAATTTTTAAGGCCCGTAAAAATCATTTTCGATCTTCAAAGTCGCATATTAACGACTGCAATTTTAAAAAATCTATGATACTCCCAAGGCTTTCTGCGTGAATGAATGTTATAAAAAATATAATTAAAAAAAATTACTACACATACAGAAAAAACATAATGTTATATATATTTAATGTGTGTTCCTATCAGAGCCTTATATGTAAAACATAAATGAATAAACATTTTAATTGATGTAATAATTCTCTAGTCATCTTTTGCGAAATTCTCAACCTCAAAAATAAATATATTTGTAAAAACAATTAAATTGTTAAAACTAACCTCTGCATGATTAGACGAATTGGAATTGGCCATAAATGGATTGTTGTTTAATTTCTAGAATTCATTGTATTTTAAAGCAGGACCATTTTTACTTAAAATTTTTGTCTGTTTAATGTTAGATAAATTGAAACTTTAAATTTTATTGATTTTTTTTATATTGACTAATTAACTAATTAAAAAACTTTTTAATTTATATCTCTTTTGTTAAAACACTATATTGCATATATGTATGCAGATATAGTTTCTTGAACAAATTCTTTGTAACTAAGTTCACTACAGTCGTAAAATTCTATCATAAAAGAATATTTTGATTTTGCGAATAAATTAAACAATTCCAATATTACATGACTTTTCAGTAATATTTTTAAACAAACTTTTTTAGTAAATTCGAAGTTTTTATCGTCTATTAACTATAATTTTTATTCAATTCTTACTCTTAATTGTCGTTATTTTAAACAAACACATCTTGCGAACAATTGTTATATAATAATTAATATAAAAACTTTAATTTGAAATTATTATATCGATTGATAGGAATATTTATGAATAATTTTAACTTGATACTTGAATAATTCTATAATCGCGTATTCAAATTATTATACAAATTGATTTTATAATTTTTGAAGAATAATTAAATAAATGATGGATATTCAAATAGTGTGTAGGGTCATGCTGTCTCACAATGTTGCCGCTGATCGAAAAAATATAAGCGTGTGCTCCGAGAGTTAAAAATTTATTAAAGTCATTTTCAAACATTTGTAACAATTTATTTAAAAAATCTTTGTGGATCGTATAAAAAATAACGTTTATATAAATTTTTTTAATTCTTAAAAAGTGGTTATAATTTAATAGGTAAACCATGGCTATTTAACAAATGTGCTTCACACTCGCTAAGCTGTTTTGGACCTTTACCCACACGGGTATGAATTATATTTTTTAATTTTCCAGGTAAATGCCTTGTGAAATTCAGTTTTTGTATGACTTCCTAAATAGATTAAAATAATATTTAATATTTTGGAAAGTAATTCAAATAATTTTAAACCAACCTGTGGAGGTGAATCAACTTCAACAGGAATTCCTTTTCTGTATTCAATATTAACATCTTCTGAAGGAGGAAAGTAATAATCAAGAATTCCAAGAAATTCTGGAACATCTTTTTCCAATATAAATAATGTAGCATTTGGTCCTGCATCAAAAGTATAAGCTACCTAAAATTAAAAATTATTTATTTTTTATTAAGATTATCATTTTATTTTATATTTTATAAGACTTGATTTAAAGAAATGTTCTCTGTATACTTTTGTTCTGTTATTAGTAGCATTGTATAGATGAACAAGTTCAACAATTTGATGTGAAGTATCATTCATGTAAATACAAGGAGGATAAGTATCTAAACAAGTTGCATGGAATTGATTAGAATCTTTCATAGTAAGTTCAGCAAATGCTTCAAAATTTTTGTTGATAATAGCTTGTTGCATTTTTTCTATTCTTTGTGGAACAATTGTTTCAGCCCTAAACTTTAAAAGTTTTGAAGTTATTACACCTCTTTTCATTGCTACTGAACTAGATACTTTTTTCTTTGCATCATTAACAACTAGTATTAAAATCCTCATTTCTGGCCAATGTGAGGAAGGTACAATTGGCTTAGCAATACTGTCAGAGCCTTTTGAATCAGAACCCATATACCATCTAACAAAACCTCCAAAAACACTCCGACAAGCTGATCCGGAACCTATTCTTGCAACTGAACTTATGTCTCCCTACAAGAATTTATAAAAATATTAATTTTTAACTAATCTTAACTCTAAATTAAATTAAGTTATTATTGTGCTAATCATATAAACTCACCTCTACCCTGTATAGCTTTGCAAGAGTTGCCACGAGACAAGCATAACCAGCTGCACTTGAAGCTAAACCGGCAGCTGTAGGAAAATTATTTTCTGAACAAATGTGAACTTTCCAATTCTCCATATCTTCTGGAAGTTGTGCTCTCTTTCTCACTTAATGTTGAAATATAAACAAATATAAAAAAAGTGTTTATAGTTTTTATTTATTTAATAATTGTATCTAACATGTTAATTAATTTTTTAATACATACTTTCTTTTAAACAGTTTTGTATTCTTGGATTATCTATGGATTCTTCACTGAAATTAAGAATAATATTAATATAGTTTAGGTATAAAAAAATATGAAATAATTAAAAAATGTACCATCCATTAAGCCAGATTTTATCTTCTTTGAAATCAGAACTTGCCATAATTGTTGTTTTAGCACAAAGCTGAAAAAATATTTGTTGTAATTTTTTCAAAAATAGAATTTAAGGAAGTACAAAAAATAAAGTATAAACTTACATGTTCTGTGTCTAAGGTAGCACTGATTGAATCATTGATTGGAAGAATTAAATTTTCATCTCGCTTTCCCCCTAAAATCATTAACTAAGTTAAGTTCAAAAATATTATTCTATAGAAAATATTTATAAAATAAAAACATTTAAGAAGTAAAAATATTTTATTGTGCAAATAATAAATTCTAGTGCTATTCACAATCAATTACTAACTTACATATGAATGTGTTTTTAAATAGAATTCACACAAAATTTTTTTTATCTTTTGTGAATATCAAAAAAATTTTAAAAGAATATTTTGAGACTATTAACATTATCATGTATAATTTGACCTTATTTTAATTATTTATAAGTTTTCAAAGAAAGTCTTTCTAAATATTAATAAAAGAGAAAATTTTTTAAGTGATACATAAGTGCAATTAATAATTTAATAAAAGTGCGTTACGTACATATGTATAAATAAAATATCAATACACTTAACAATCTTAACATTATATTCATAAAGAAAAGAAAATCGATATAGTCAAAAGTTAAATACCTACATACTTATCGTTATCAGTTATCAAGATACTTTCAGCGCGCCAGTATGTCAAATAACTGTACATTTCTTTGCGTTCTTAAAATTCCGACGTTCGAACGTTACTCTCTTAACGCTTTTATTAAAAAGTACTATAGCAAAGAAGATAATTTTACGAATAATAGTAGTAGAATGTACTAAATTTATTATAATGATGTACTTACAATATTTTATGACAGCAATGTTGACTGGCGCGATGCAGGTAACAACACTCATCATCACGATGTAAACACCTACCGTCTTCACGAGTGACAGAAGAATGAACTGAACTCACTTGGTCGACGTCGTGGTTGGTCGACGTTTCGTTGCTACCTATAGCTCTACAGCAGAATACATGCCGGCATACGTATATATATTAAGCATACGAAACGAACCTTTCTACTTTAAACCAATAGAAACTAACGTTAAAAACCTGCTTTGTTAATAAACTTATTGTAAAATTCTGCTTTTCATTATTAATTATATCGATTTATAGAAAAACTGAGTTTTATCAAATTGTTATTAAAAAAGTTAAGAAAATTCAGTTTGCAAAGAGCCCAAGCGTAAAAGGGTTTAAAACAGCAGTTTATATTCGCGGCAGAGTCTTGTTTGAAGTTCGTCGCAAGTTCGACTGCTCCGAGCTGAAGTAATCGCAGAAGATGGTCCAATTTCCAAATAATCTCACGCAGGCGCATATACTACAATATAAATACAGAATACAGTGCTATGTAGGTACGCGGAAACCGACTGCAAGCTCTTTTTTCCCTCCAGAGTCCAGAACAAGGAGTCAAGTGATTCGTCTCGCACGCATACGAAAGCTTGTGAAAGCCGTCGAGAACAAGGATATTACGGCAAATAGCCGAGGACTGAAGTTCCTGCACACAGGTAGTCTCGTACAAAATGCGGGCGCGACGCTGCATAGTCAGCTACGCGCTTTGCTTCCTGGTGATCCAGGTGAAGATGTCGAATTCGCGCACCTCCTGGCGTCTTAATTCAGACAAAGTTGTGAAGATTAACTTGCCTCCGGGAGTAGGTGTGGAAGATGATCCCATCCTAGACATTCTCACAGGTAGCACCAATTTGGGTGATGGACAAGGCTGGACCAGGTCTGCGACCTCAGCCACAGAGAAGCTCCATCAAATCTACTGTCACGAGTGCAAGACCTACATGGCTGGAATAGCCCATGAGCGGTGAGCTAGAGTTTATTGGTGTTCTTTTTCGTTGTCTGAAATTTTATTTGTTTTACTGATAGAAACCAAACACATGACCTTTGTTTTGGAGTAGACAGTGAATACAATTATTTTTAGTTTTTACATTAGGTGTTTGATTTTTCATCAAATACTAAAGACTAAAGTTTTAAAACTGCTTCCTCGTATTTGTTAAAAATCTTATGATTAAATTTTTAGTTTATTAATTTGTATATTCTTTATAATATTCTTATTTACTTTAATTAATTTCTTAATGGAAAATATTTTTAATTTATACAAAATGATAATAATTAATTCTGGCATCAAATATTGTCTTTATAATTTTTTTCATTTATTTTGCTTTTCCTAAAGATGATTGAAATTGTCTACTCAAAAATAATAAATATTTGCTTGGAATGTATAACAGAAAATATACTTCTGATTTCAATGCATGCATTAATTTTGTATGAAATGATAAACAGGTAAAAGTGTGTACTTTGATTTTTATATTTTTATTTTTTCTGTTACGTATTACATATTTTGATATTTGTTAAATATATATTTTTTTTTTTACTGAACCCATTTCGATAGTAATATAATCTTGTATTTCATAATATCGCTATTGAATATAAGCAATTCATTTATTTTATATACTAAACTTGAATATCGTCTTTTAAATTTCAATACAAAATTTTACTTTGTGCAATTATTCTTTTTTAAATTTAGCTTACTATTTATTATTCAAGCATACTTGTTAATTAAAATAAAAAAAGAAAAAAGATGCTTTAATTGTAAAAACAATTAATTATGAGTACATGCATTACCATTGATTTAATACATCAAAAATAAAATGAAATTATTATATTATATTGAAATCAACTTTCTTAATTAATTTAATTTCAATACTTTTCAATTGAATAATATTTAATTGTGTTTATACTAAAAATATTCTTCAAAAATTAAGTAAATATAAGTTAATAGTAAAAATATAATGCATACCTTCATGTATACAAAATTTAGGAAATAAAACCACAAAATAGCAATATTTCACGAAACGTACCGACAGTATTCGCATTTCGAAATCATATATCACTGTTATTTTATTATGTTGGTACCAAGCACAAGATTTATTTGTTCTCTATAACTTAGAAAGTATGCATTGCAAAAATTTTCAAACAATTTATGGAACGTAAAAATCCTTGTTTACTTTGTCATCAGAGTCAATATTGCACCCACGAGAATATCTACATTTACAAAATTTTTTTAAAAAATATTTAAAGCTTCGACAGATTTTGCAAAAATTTGTAAAAGCATTTGAACACTTTTTATACTTAAATGGCTATCGTTTTTTTGAATATTTATTATTTTAAAAGCATTTTTACAAAAATGACTATATCATATTAACTAAACGCTTCATTAATTTTTCAAAATCTCTCGTGACGTTTTTGAAAAAACTTTTTAAATGGAATGTTCCATCATGAGCATGAGTAATTAGAACGTTTGCACATTACGTCCTCCACTTTAAATTCCAAAGCATGAAAGTAGCGCGTATATCGTTGACCAAGTTCCTTCGCTCTCCAGCCCAGCTTTCCCGCGACTCCTCCCCCCCCCTCCCCCGTCTTATTTTAAGTTCGTTTTAAGCACCTGAACTTTCGAGCATCATCTAAAAGTAGTAAATCGTTTTGTTTTTGCCCGTAGTTAGTGTTTTGTGTGTGGCCTGTCATTCTTCTTTTCGAGCGAAAGTGCTACGAATCGAGCACCACGTCACCCTCGCTCCCCAAAACCAAGCACCCAAACGTACCATGCACGAAAGAAAACGCGCCTTACGTTCGCTCTCGGCAGACGATTCTCCACGTACGCATTGAAGGACGCGGTGAACGTCACGGCTCAAGGATTCGGCCGCGGAGGCGCCTCGACCAACAGCGATCGCCAGCAGCAGCAGCAGCAACAGCAACAGCAGCAGCAGCAACAGCAGCAGCAGCAGCAGCCGAGCTGCACCGGCCAGTCCTGCGACGACGTCGAGCTCGATTGCGGGAAGCCGGTCAATTTCACCTACTACGACAATCTGCTCGGCGTCGCTAACAGAAACAAGCATCCCATGGTGCCGGAGCCTAGCGTCGTCCTCATGTTCAAGAAGAACGACGACAAGGCCACAGATTTTGATATAGATCTCCTCGAGAGACGACTCAAGAGGGCTAAGAGAGAGGTGAGAATCTTCGTCGTGATTTATGAGGCTGACTTGCGCGACATTGCGCGACTCGTCGCGGGGAAAGATGATTCGTTAAAAATTAATGTCATTGAGCTTTTGATCAAATTTGAAATTCAAATCGTTATCCGCAACAAGAATTATTTCATAATAATAACTGGAAATCTTTGCTAATTTCATTCATATGTGCAGATAATGGAAACTATTAATTGTAATAGCGTTGCAACTAATTGCCGGTAAAGAAGATTTATGACCGAATAGAATCATTTTATCCGTTTCACGTTTCACAAATTATTGATGAAATAAATCAAAATTTATGTCATTCACTTTAAAGTTGAATAAAAATTAAAGTATATATGCTTTCGTACAATAATGAAAATTATAAAATTATGATGAGGCAATGTATTTTTATCACCAACACTTTTGGTGCAAAAGTATAATGTTAGATTTGTATAAATCAATTTGAATTTAAAATTTCTTCGTCACTATTAAAAAATAAAAAGTGTAATATTTGATTTATACAAAAAAAGATATTTTTTTAATACAACATCCTCGATAAAATATTGGCTGAAAGAAACCGATCAAGAAAAAACACTTAATATTCTATATGTATATTTATTTTGGAGGCTAATTTTATTTTTTAAACGAAAAAGCTCTTGCAATTGTAATTAAAAAGCTTAACTAAAAGTTATTTTAACGATGTAATATTGTCCTCATTATTAATTATTTACATACAAAATGATTTATTTTAATTTTAATTTATTTAACTTAATATTTAAACTTAAATATTCAGAAATGAAGATAATAGAACAGTCTATTTTTTTCATAACTATATAAACTCGTAGAATTTACGTTTAAATGCTCACTATTGTTAAAGCACGTTCAATGCAATACGAAGAATAACGTTGCTCCGCGCAACTTTTGTTGCAAGACTGCTCACCCAACTAAAGCCAAATATAAAGTTTGACAATGGCTATGTTTTAAAGCTAGGAAGCTGTAGACTGTGCTTTGATAACCGTGGCGTTCAAAACTGACGTCGAAACTATTTAACCCACACGCTTTCTATTACACGCTTGCGCAGCTCCGAGGCTTTATGAAATACTGATTGGAGTAGTTTTGAGGCAACCGGCTTTAAGCGTATTGAATTAAGTTGTGTTTTAAATTTTCGGTTATATTTTTTACGCTGCTGAACTTGAGCTTATTGACCCGTTTAGTTTCGCGATAATCAACATGAATATTTAAATAAATCTGTTTGAGATTAAAGTTTGTTCTTTCGTGAAGTTAAAATTAGAATTCGAAAATAATCATTGAAGATAAGAATACAAAGAACAAACTGAAAAAGTGAGTGATTGTTAATTTTGATTTAAAAAAAAAAAAACGATAAACTGAAAAGATCTTGGTCTAAAGAAGAAAAAAAAAATCTTTTTGAGCGCCCTGCTTGATTCAGTGTGCAAATAAAAATTTATACTTTCGTATTATTTTCATTGAATTTCATTGAATATTTATAAACAAGTCTGCGAAATCCGCAGCTCTGCACAATTAGCTTTTTTTTAACATTGTTTAGTTAGTTAAGAAGTAGTTTCGTAACAAAAGTCTGGCCTACATTTTTTTAATAATCGAAGTATAAAGAAGTCTCGCTTCACAAACGACTGCGACTCGAAAGTGCGCGCGTTCACACCAAAAACTACAATCGTCAGAATAGTCGCTGACAAAAGAATTCTCGTTAAAATTGCAGAAGCCGAAATCCGTGCAGCTTTACAATCAGATCGGTAACTTCTGGCGCATCAAGGGCAATGCCCAGAGGTCCATCGAGTGCTTCCGCCGGGCGCTGGCCGTCTCACCGCACAATGCCGAGGTACTATTGAACCTCGCGCGAGTGCTCTTGGTCCTCGAGTACCTCGACGACGCCTCCTACCTCGCGAGACGCTCGCTCGAGCTTCAGCCGCCCGACCGCAACGCCTGGGAGCAGTACCTCACACTTGGACAAATATTTAAGGTATATTATATAGCGCGTGCCGGTAATTGTTTTCGCCGACCGGCTGATCGATAATTTCCAGGCCGGAAATTGCTGCGGAAAATTTCGAATTCCCGCTGCTCGTTAGGTAGTGGATACTTTGCTCTTGATGCTTGAGAAATATCGGGGAATCGAGCTAGCTTTAAATTACTATGCAAATAGATTCTTTCCGTCCACCTGAGAGCAGCGTTAATTTTGAATAAAGTAGGTTAAGCACTACGTTAATGTATAACTGCACGGTATATGCATAACTAAAGTAGTCCTTGAATTTTGCAGTGGAATTTCGCGTGTTTCCCTATTATCTTATTATAAGAAGGAAACGATAGTCAAATTAAATAACTTAGAACTTGAAGATGGTGAAATTAAAAAAATTTAACATACTGCAAGTAAGTTTTAAAAGTTGGGTTTTCTTTTCAGGCGTACGGCCACTTTCAAGAAGCTGCTGTCCACCTGCGACACGCACTAGAATTAAAACCAGATCTCATTGATGCAGCTAAAACTTTGAAAGAAGTTGAATCCCTTCCTATAGCCAGCATACACGTATATACACTTCTTATAATAGTATGCTTGGTAAGAACTGCATAATCAATGTATAAGTATTAAGCAATAGTATAAGTGCTTTATCAATTAAATTTAAAAAAACAACACAAGTATTAAAGTTAAAAATGAAAAAATTGAATTTTGCGAACTTTTACAGGTTCTTGGTGTCCTACTAGTCGTCCTAAGTAGCGTTGAATGTGAAGAAGACTCATCGCTGAACTCAGAGCAGCCGTCTCGAGCTGCCCAACGTCACTTTAACCGCGCGATGTCGATGAGAAATATACGTCTCAACGTTTCGCGCAACAAGCGCTGTTAATTCTCTTTGTGATAGAAAGTAACACAAATGTTGACTATTACAAAATACTCGTAATTTCATTTCTCATAACAGGTAAATGTGAACACAGTCTTAAGCTGCGAGCTTATTACACGTACTTGACGAAGAAAAGAGGTGATCTTTAAGAAAGAGATAATATAAAATTAGTAGCTTAAATGTCTTACGTATCTCTTTCAGTTTTTTATACTTGCTATCGGTAAATTTTAAGATCCCATTTTCGGCGGAGAAATGTTTTCGTCGATTTTTTCGAGACAATTTTGGCGTGGAATGAAAACATTAAAACTAATTTTATAGATGATAAAATCTATAATAGACTGACATAAATACGTACCGATTTGTGCACAGAATTCCTTAAAAAATTAAAGATTATTAAAATTTCTTTATGAAATTGTAAAACTGCTCGCTCTTGTACTCCAAGCTGTGACAGTCTCTGCAGATACTCAACATGATTTATTATAAATACAGGATATGCGTATCTCCAATTATTTATAAAGCATTTTGAAATTTCATGTTTTGTTAAATAAATAAATAACTGGTTATTTTGAAATTATTTATTTAAAAACACATAAAAACACCCTCTTTACACCTAAACACATAAGAGAAGGTTGAAATAAAATAAGTCAAATTCAATAAGCTAATCTATATTTGAAGAAAAATATATATCGAGGGCGTCCATAATGTTTGCACATTTGATACATTCTTAATCTATTCATACTAGTTACAACAATGATGATGGGCGCAACAATATTTTTTTCTCAACACGCTGATACAGTATGTTACACTGGATAATGACGGCATAAATTATTTTTTTTTTTATTTTTCATAAACCACCACGCAACGTTTCGCTTCTTAATGAAGACGATTACATTCCACTCATTTTCCTTTGAAATATTTTCAACAATCTCAACGCGCACTTTACATATTTTTTTTCGTGTAGGCCTAGTAATTCTGTAATACATATTTTCACACATGATACAACAATATGTACAAACTTGAAAATTTGACGTCAGGTGAGATCCAGCACACTACATAAATTCAGAATATGATTCAATGAACGTTATACAAAAAGTTATTACTTAATACTGCAATTGAAAACTAGTGTGAAAAGTGAAACGGCGGGAAAACAACTTTAAGGGAAAGAACAAGTATCTTCATTAAATGCGAGACTATAAATCATTTTTTAAACGTGTTATTTAAAAGTGAAGTATTGTTATACTAAGATATCGACAATCTCCAGACCACGCATCCATTTTTAATCTATCTTTTCAGAATCATCAAATCTAATTTCATTCGAATATAAGCGTTTACTTGCACATTAACGTGCGTAACATCGCTATTCCAAATATATATATATAAATTATACATACATAAATCAAGGATCTATGCGGCTGCTATGCGCAATTCCATTAAATCTTAACAGTTATTAGAATTGTACCCAGCTAGCATTTGTGGAAGGTGCAGAAACTGCTGGTGATGATGCTGATGTGTTTTGTTGCTGTGACTGCTGTGAGGCACTTGCAAACTCACCCCATTCAGGTCCTGCTCCACCATGATTTTGTGGATTCTGTGCAGGTTTATGTGCTGGAGACATAGTAGGTGTCTTTGCAGGTGGCGGAGCAATCTTTACACCTCCAGGGGGAGGAGGAAGTCCTACACTTGCGTTTCCACGTTGCTTTGCTTTTGATGAAACTTCACTACCATCCTTTTTCTGAAATGATTTTATAACATTTATCACATTTATTATTTTTTTTATTATTTATATTATTGTATATGAGCTGAATAAAAAATATAATAATTATCTCTTGATACAAAAAAAATGTACTTTTGCTTAACTTTAACTTACAAACTCTTTAAAATTGCTCAAAAGATATATCTTTTAAATGTTACACTTAAATCACTAAAAGAATATAAATAGGCTATAATGAAACTTAAAAGTGAAAGCTGGGACAGTTATATTGTGCAAGATTTCTGTACATTCATAGAACATCATACCACCCAAAATAAACTTTAAATTATTAAATATAACACAAACTCACAGTGATTTTCATGTTGATTTTAATGGTTTCACCTTCCTTAAACCTAAGGTCCAATTCCTGCTTAGGTTTCTCCTTTTCTTTTTCAATTTGATCACGATTTTTTAACCACTTGAAATGATCCTGTAATGCCACATTTAGATCAAAACTGTCTGATCTATCCAAAAATCCAACACCAATGAAAGCTGACCTCCCATTGTCATCCTGGATTCTTAATACAAAGTAACGGGATGAATCCGTAACAGGTTCTACAGCAATGCCAGGATATGTCTCTATTGGACATTTAGCAAACAGCTGACCTGTCGATTTATCCTCCAATTTTATACAAATAGCATCTCCTTGAGATACTAATCTCATGCGTCCTGTCCATGAAGGCTCCTGCAGATTCCAGTCTGCAGCCCTATAAAATACAAGGATTTTTTAATGTTAATAGATACTCCCAATCCTTTGTCAAACTCAAAGTTGCATGCAAAAGAAACAGGTGACTCATTGGAGAAAGTCAGGTCAAAAAGTAGGCAAATAAACATACACAACGCGTACAAGCAAGAGAGAGAGAGAGAGGAGTCCTACGCGTCTCTGCACTTACCGATAACCCCTGTTGGTCGACCTTGGCGGTATTTTAAACACGAAAACCTCGGACTTGACTAGGAGCACGCTCTCGTAGGTTTCTGGCTCAGGCTCCATGGCTCAGTTTTCTGAATATCTTGGGTAGAGCGCACTGTTCGTAATCGCAAGCGCTGCTGCTGTTCTTTGACACGAGTACGTTTTGACAACTCGCTGGCTCTCCTCGCTCTGCTCCGCTGCTCTTTTCTCTGTTCGCGCACCCACACGCGCAGCGCACCGACGGACGTTCTCCGTCTCGCTTTCGATTTCTCGCGCACCTACGAGAGGCTACGAGCGCTGTATACTTTGTTGTGTGGGTGTTGAGGCTCGAGATTGGATTGTGTATGCGTGTCTCCGGTGCGATTTGATAAGAAAGGATTGGGTATCTCGTGTCTCTTTTTTCTTCTCTCCGTCTCCCTCTGCTACGCCTCCCATAACGCCTCCCTCTGAGCCTTCAACGTGAATCATTACTGCTTGCGAGCCTATTGCATTTTTCTTGTTTAATTACGAGTTATTTACTTGGTCGTTCTGGATGATAATTTCGAAATGTGAAATTATTTTCTTAAAGTATCAACGATTTTCTTTGCTAATTTAAAATTTTGTTTCTTAATTTTATCATTTGTTCAATAACTGATCTGCTTTATAATTTGAAATTTTTTCTTGGAAGTCTTGTAACTATTTTTGCGCAAAATATTTACGGCAATAAAATACAAATGCATTCATGTCAAAAATTTAATTTAAACTTTTAACTGACAAATAAATCAATATTTTATAAACACCTAAATTCAAATTAAATTGAACACATTTAAATGACTGTTAAAGGTATAACAATGATTTCCCTTTTTATCCGTTATATTCTCTCTCTAGATGCGATTTCAAAAAGCTTATGTTAATAATATCCTCTAATCTAAAATTGAAATGTAACTATTACAATTTAAGTTTTTAAATACGCCGCCAAACCGCTATTATCGACTTCTGAACGAGAGGCGCGACAGTCGATGCGGCTTCGTGGCAAGTGCGAGTGTGTGCCGACGTGTATTTGCAAGAAACTTGCACGTTATTGAAAGTTTGCCGTCCGGCGAGTTGTGGTTATCCAACAAATATACGCCGGAAAATGAAGGCCGCGAACGGAATTGTTACCTGCCTCCTGGCACTCCTCGTCTCGGTTAATGCCGGCGGCCGGACTCTCGTGCTTCTCGACAACCTGGCTGTCAAGGAGACGCACTCGATCTTCTTCAGAACTTTGCAAGGTAAAGTGCACTTTTTAGGGTCATTATTAGTTCGGAGTTTACTGCTTTGAGTAGGAGGCTGTGTCCTGTGAGGGAAATTTAGATTTATTTATTGGAAAAATTAGTGCTCAGTGTAACGAAGAGAATATTTTTGGACCTAGGTTATACAATTTAAATATAATCAAATAATGATTCAAAAAGTAAATAAATAAAGTACAATGACTGACTAACTAAATAATGTATAACTGAATTTATGCATCTTCTAAAATAATTTTTTTGAATTTTTCATTTCATTGTTTTCATTCAAAAGCATAGTTAATATATTTTTGAATTTCATTATTGATTTTAATTTCTTATTAATGTGTAAAAATTAACTTTCTAATGAAAACTGTTTATTTCAGAAAATGGATATACTCTTTCATTCAAACTAGCTGATGATCCAAATCTTTTATTATCCAAGTATGGAGAATTTTTGTACGAGCATGTGATAATTTTTGCTCCTTCTGTGGAAGAATTTGGAGGTGCTCTTAGTGTTGAAGCAATTACAAATTTCATTGATGGAGGTGGTAACGTTTTAGCTGCTGGTTCTACACATGCTGGAGATGCTCTCAGAGAATTAGCTTCTGAGTGTGGTTTTGAAATTGATGTAGAAGGAGCCACTGTTATTGATCACTTGAGTTTTGATGCTTCAGATACTGGCAAACATACAAAGGTTGTTGCTGATCCATCCAATTTAATAGAATCATCTGTTATTATTGATAGTAAAAATATAGCTCCTATACTTTATCAAGGAGCTGGAATCATTGCTGATTCAAGTAACCCATTGGTATTGAAATTATTAACTGCATCAAGCTCTGCTTACACTTATAAACCTGATCAACCAATAAAGGAATATCCACATGCAGTGGGTACCAATACACTGCTGGTTGCTGGTTTGCAAGCAAGAAATAATGCCAGAGTTTTATTTTCTGGTTCAATGTACTTCTTTAGTGATGAAGCATTTACTAGTCCTGTTCAAAAAACTCAAGGTAAAATATTACTTTTGTTAGTAATTTAAAATTTTATTAAAATAATCTTCAAAATTTCATGTTTTGTCGTTATATTTTAGCTGGTAAGAAATATGAAACCTCAGGAAACCAAGCTGTTGCTGAAGCCATGACAAAATGGGTTTTCAAAGAAACTGGAGTCATAAGAGTATCATTTGTTCATCATCACAGAGATGGAGAGGCCCAACCACCAGCAGCATACACTATTATGGATAATGTTGTTTATTCAATAAATGTTGAAAAACTTTCAGGAAATAGATGGGAACCATACATTGCAAATGATCTGCAATTGGAGTTTGTTAGAATTGATCCATTTGTAAGAACCACAATGAAGCACGTATCAAACGGCCGCTACGAAGCAAGATTTAAAATTCCAGATGTATATGGTGTTTATCAATTCAAGGTTGACTACACCCGCATGGGTCTTACTCATTTGTACAGTACAACCCAAGTTTCAGTAAGACCTCTGCAGCACACACAGTATGAGCGCTTCATTCCGAGTGCTTATCCTTATTATGTCAGTGCCTTTTCAATGATGGGTGGTGTTTTCCTATTCACATTGGTCTTCTTGCACTTTAAAGATGATACAAAAACAAAAGCAGAGTAAAAAACAAAGAACATTAAATATTAAAAACACAGGACTTTTTTAAATGCAGTCTTACTGTGATTCGTAAACTTAAGTTAGAGTAGACTTTTTGTACGAGTGCATTTAGACTGTGTGAATCACTGGATCATAAGCATTTGAAAATATCATTTTTCAGTTTTTGTGATCTTTATTTTTTGTACATACGTAAAATAAACATTTCACTTTAATATTTATGTTATGTTATTTATTCACTTGTATCTTTCACAGTAAAATATTACAATTTTTTTATTATTAAATTATTTTATAATTAATTATGGAATTTGAATTTTTTTACATTTCCGATCGATTAGTCCATTATCTACTTTATCGATTATATAATGTAATGGCGCCAATGGCGGGAATGGCGAATTTCTTAATTTACCACCAGGTTGAAATTGAAGGCATTTTCTGGCGCTGCTGCATGCTGTTGTTACACCAACTCAAAATGAATTCAAATATTACATGATGGTGGCTTAACGGAGTCGCAGTGTCGACCCACAGCCAATAAAACGAGAAGAAGAATTCAAATATTACTTATCTCTCTGTACATTTCAGTACAGTGCCTTACATCTGTGTTAATATCTACCCTTCTGGCAGTTAGGCCGAAATCATTTCAGTATTGCGTAAATTAGTGTTGCATTATTATTATTTTCAATCATATATATAGATAAAAGCTACATTAATATGTCTGATAATGAAAAAAATAACAGTGTTCGCGAAGAGATTCAAAAACTCCTGATAAACATAAATGATGATATGAATAAACTGTAAGTTTAAATTTAGTTGAATTGATTCAAATTTTACTTATATAAAATTAATTGTAGAAAACTTGAACTTTCATCACTGAATTCTTTGGTCGAAGAAAATGCAACTTTACCAGTGACTGCCAAAATGGTTAATGAAAAATTGATGATTGCTGCTAAAAAAGTAGGAATTGATTTGGAAAATATTACGGAACTGCAAGATTCAAATGAAGGTGAGAGTCAATCTGAAGAACATAGTAATTCAGATCAATCAGATAATGAAGCACCAATAAATGCAAAAAGTGATGTGGCTTCTGTAGCAGCTGCAACAAAAAACCTGACGCGGAAAGTGAAGTCCACTCTAAAGTAATTTTTCATATTATTTTTTTAATAAATAAATATTTATATTAATAAAATATATTTTATTTGTTCAACCATATAAAAACTTTATTTAAACTTTTAGACCATAAAACCTTATTATTAAAAAAAGTTGTAAATGTATAAAAAATTTTAAATTCTAATATATTTTCTTATAGTTTAGATTCAGTCAACCAACTGAAAGTTTGTTCTTTACGATCAGCTTGAGGATTAATCATAATATTTATAAGACTCGGAGCATCTCTTACCTGTAAATCAAATTTTTGCTTTTACTTCATTAGTAAACAGTTTTAAGAATCAAAATTCTTACCTCTAAAGATGCTTTTAAAGCTATTTTTATTTGTTCAATATTTCTACAGAAATGACCTTTTCTTCCAAAAAGTTCCATCATTTTTTCATAATGTGCATTGGGTGTTAATGTATTTGGTGGTGTCCTATGAAAAATAACATTATATATAAAATATGAATTTGAATTTTTATAAAATAATCATTAACTTACACTTCACATGTGTCTCCTGAAGATCGAATAGCATCATAAGTTTCAGTATCAAATCCACCATAGATTCCATTATTATTTACAATAATTATAATAATTGGTAATTTGTATCTGCAATATTAATTTGTTATAACAAAAAATTTTATTATTAATAGAGGTGATTTCAGATACCTAAACATAGTTTCGATTTCCATGCCTGAAAATCCAAAAGCACTGTCTCCTTCAACACAGATAACTCTTTTCTGTGGGTGACTATCTTTGCAATAAAGAGCAGCAGCAATTGCAAACCCTAATCCTACACCCATTGTGCCAAAAGTACCAGCATCAAGTCTGTGTCTTGGAAGATTATTCAATAACATTGAGCGGCCAATATCCATAGTATTTGCTCCTTCTGAGCAGATTATACAATCTGAAAGTATTATTTTGTTGAATGTAATATATAATACTGTACACATTCTACATTGAGGCAAAATATAGCTTACTTTCAGGAAGTAATTGTTGAATAGTTCTAAAGACTGCATAGTAGTTCAAAGGCTCACTCACATCCATACTCATTTTCTAAAAGTATTAAAAATTACAAAGAAAAGTAAAAAAAAAAAACTAGCATTTTAAAAACCAATGTTCATGTTTTTATCTATAATGCTTTTCAAAAGTATGCTTACATCAACTGTTTCTTTATTTTTCTTTCCTTTGGCAACAAGTTCTTGCCACCAAGGACTACTTTTTGATAAAGCGAATTTCCTCTTTCTTAAAGCATTACTCAACATTTCTGCTGCAGGGCCGATATCCGCTTGAATCGCTACACTAGCAGTGACCGAATTATGCAGTTCCTCTGCACTAATATCTACCTGTACGATTACATATAATTAAATTTCCTACTTTTAACGCCTATTTTCTTTACAAACAGGGTCAACGAAAAAAAAAGCCGCACCTGAATGAACTTGACATCAGCCTGATACCGAGGAGGCCGACCAAAATGAAGCATCCAGTTGAGCCGGGCACCGAGGAGCACTACCACGTCGCACTGCAGCAGGGCAGTTGATCGCGCGGTAGCGACGCAGTGCAAATCTTCATCGGGGACGACGCCTTTACCCATTGGCGTCGGCAGGAACGGAAGGTCTGTCGTTTGGATTAGTTCGCGCACTTGAGCCTCGGCGCGTGCATACGCGGCTCCTGATGAAAGAAAGAAATTTTAACAATGTATAATAAGAATATTATTATTTTTATGCTCTACTTAATTACATATTTATAGTAAATTTAATCATTTTTTCAGTAAACAATGTTACTACTTATTGCGTATGAAATTTGAAATTTTTATCATGATTAGAGAAATTTTTTTTTTAATTTGATCAATTGCAAAAGTTTTAATGTATAAATAAAAAATTAAATCTAAATTAATAAGGAACTGTGATGGTTTTAAAACTAAATTATAATGCTTGTTAAAATATCTTTATCAACCTTTTCCGACTATAATCAAAGGTTTTTTAGCGCGCATTATAAGATCTGCAGCCTCGTCGATTAATTTTGTATCAGGGAAGACTAGAGGTGGTGGCGGAACTGGCAGTACTTCAGCTACTCGGTCGCTGTTAACGCGTTGTTTTAACAATGTTGCTGGAAGATCTAAATAAGCAGCACCTATAAAAAACACGTTTTCTTTACAACTTTCGCAAGTTTGTTTTATTATTTTTCATTATAACCGTAATTAGTCAGATTGTAAAAGATCGTTCGAATCAAAAAGCCGTGAAAAAACGTACCTGGCCTCCCGTAAGTCGACAGTCTCACTGCCTTCTCCACGTGCAATGGGATAAGGGATGCCGAAGGTGGTCTTGCCGCATATTTACAATATGGTCGGCTGGCTTCGACTTGGTTCCATTCTTGAAAGCCACCGATACCTTCGTGATCCTCAGGACATGAACCCCCGAGGACTAACACAGGCCTGAAAGTTTAATAAACAATTTTTATAAATAATTTTTAAAATCACGTAAACTTGGAAACAAGTTGAAGCCAATTTAAAAAAAAAAATAAATAAAAAGTCTGCGATTATTCGTATGTATTAAAATGGTAAAGAAAAATGGAAAAATAGTCAAGTTCGTTAAATTTGGAATAATTATTTTAAAGCGTCGTACTAGGTTTTAGGCCCTATTAGTACCGATTCGAATGAAATTCAAATTATCGCATAACATCCTCTTTTCCTTTCCTGTATATCTATTAGCTCTTGTACAATGTCTCATTTAAGTTAAATAGCTTTTTAAATAATTGGCGGTTGTAACTTTTGAAATACTTTTCTACTACAGTACTGTCGTAATAAATTATAAACTCATTACATAGTCATTACTATAATATATTTGATTACTTCCGCAGTTTAAATGAAGCAAAATTTGCGGAGTGTGACACCTGCCTAAGCTGACAATATTGATACTAGCAGCAAATTTCTTCATATGAATAAGTTAAAATTACAGTTTTGATAAAACTACTTCGAAATGTTAAAATTCGTATCACTTACCAGCAATTAACTTGCGCATTGGCCATGCCACCAATAACGTGTAATAGGCCTGGTCCAGAAACACACAGAACAACCGCCGGCTTTTCTATTGCGCAATAATTACTTATTAAGTTACGCCTTATAACTACATTTCAATTAAAAACTCATCACCGGCCATCAAAGTGCCTAAAACGGCGGACTCACTGGTAAGGTATCCGTAGGCCTGAGCGGCGTAGCAGGCGGCTTGTTCGTTCCTGAAGCCGAGGTAGCACAGTCCGGCGGCCTGGACGGACAGCGCGAGCTCGATCACCGGATGGCCCATGATGCCGAACACGTAACGCAGGCCCTACGACAAAAAAAAAAAACTTGCTGCAATTTTCTCGGCGCTTCGCGTGCCGCGGGGCCGTTTATGAGCTGGAAATTGCTGCTTAATGAGCTTGTTTTATTGCACTTCTGAAGCACCTAGTTTCAATTTTTTTTATCGGGTTCTCGAAAAAGTTATATAAGTTGCTCGAATCTTGAAATGAATTTTTTTAAATGTATTTAAAATAAATAAAGCCTCTTTCAGCTATTTAAAATTTCAGTATATGTTTTGAGTGCAAAAAGAACACTGAATAATAATCAATATAATTATTATTCCAATTCATTAAAAAGAATCTGGGGAAACTTGAATAATTATGATTAAATTGGATTTTTTAACGGAGAATGTAGCAGTCCACTTTTAAAAAAGTCAAATTTAGCGCCAAAAGTCACGTGACCATAAACACTTGTTATGGGAGTGACAATTGTCCTGATAATAGAAAAAAATAAGATTTTTATCATTCGATACTTTTGCGTTATATAACTTATTATTTTAAAATGCCAAGAAACAAAATTATATAATAAAACAACTATTAGTAACACGTTAATACCTAGAATAAATTATATAACCTAACAATCAATACAAGACATTCAGACTACGAATTTTAATTGATAAAAATACTAATTAGCAGTACCTGTGCCTTAAGAGCCTCTGCCAAAATTTGATCTCCATTTGTCTCCGACATTATTGTCCTCACTTGCTTGGTTTTCTAAAACAAGACAATAATTAACGAGCTGAATGGAGGCTCGCAAAGCCGCGAAAATATCATACACTAAACAAACATTTGCATATGCAATAATTTCTTGCACCCCACTGCGCGCAGCGTTAAACACTGTAAGTTTCAAAAAGTTAAAGCAACTCGCTCACTGATAATCCAACATGTAAATATGACGACTTACAAGAATGAAATCGATAAAAATCTGACTTTACATTCTGCTTAGTCACGAATAATTATTTATTCCTGAATATTTTAACGTGAATGATAAAATATATGAACTTGTTAATTTTGCGACCATTTCCTTCATTTTTTTAAAATAAATTCTCTTCTATAAAATTTGTATTTACTCAGATATGTATAGACGCAGATATGTGAAAAAATGTAATTTTTATTCTGTTTGAATTTATTTTTTAATGCCAATTTTAAATTAAGTACCTGTAATACGCTTAGACGTTTAACAATGGCTGAAAACATCTTAACAATTCGTTGAACAAAAAGAGTCACAATAAATAAACGTAAACAAAAGTAAACGATAGGATTTTACATTAAGATGAGCGTTGAACCGTTCAAAGCTTACTTTACTTACTGCTTTATTTGAAATGGCGATAAAAATGTGATAACTAAAATTGATATAAATTTCTGAAGAGTCGAGTTCTTACATTTACTTCTGAGTTGTTGTTTGCAAACTTAATGTTTTCATATGCTATTGACATAAATATTTATTAACACGTATTTCAAATTTTAATTATCATTATGGATTCGACAGAAATTATAGAATTAGAGGAACAAACTCCATTGATTTCAACGCGAAAGAAAGGTAATGATTTCTGTTAAAAATAAAATTAAAAGTATTAAAAAATTAATTTTTGCAATTATTAAAAACATAATAATTTTTTAGAATCGATATTGTTTTCTATTTGCCGCAATAAACGATCTAAATCAATAACATTGAAAAAAGTAAAAATAAAAACTTGAACGTACAATACTCGAAAGTTCGACGGATAATAAAACAATTCTGAAAATTTTATAGTAGAAATTGCAGTTGAATGTTCGAATGATTGCTCCGAGAATTATTGCAATACTTATCTATTTCCTTGCATCTTCTTTTTTTGTACTTTAACAGAAATTGTAAAATTATACTGCCATCAATTGAAACAATCAGAGAAAGGCGCTTTTTCCGTTCAAACGACAAGGACAGAGGCTTTTGATTGACTTAACTGTGCACGAATCGGCCGGAGCCAATTTTTCCGGGTAGAAAGTGCTAAAGATCGGTGATCGCGCCTTGTGACGCCTGCTGTGAATACTTGCTACGCATTTCGGTTGACAATTTCATTCTGCTGTACACTTTGGGAATAGATGCGTTTTGCGAATAAAAAAAAGAGAAATTGTAGAATTTCGAAGAGTTCTTGTGAACGGATTTTGTTAATTAGTAAACCAAATAAAATTTATAGTTCGATTATGAATTCAATGAAAAATGCAATTTTTTTACATAACAAGTAGAGAACAAAAATGTGGAACAACAACTAATTAAGATTAGTTTATGCGTTTTGAAAACATTACATTATCCTTGCGATAATAAAAAGTAAAAAATAAATGGGAAACAATTATAAACATACTACGCTGTAAAGGTACTTATTGACGAAGTGCGGTTTAAATCTAAGTCCAGTTTTGTGGGCGTAAAGACAGACTTTATGCCCCTTATGCACTGCATAATATACACATTACATTTGAAAAATAGATGTAAAATTCATTTAGGTCAATTACCGAATGCAACTTTGTGCGATTGACGGGCCTGAGGTCCCTCGTAGCAATAAAGTTGTACTCTATTATTTCTATTTAGAAAGCTAGAAAATTGATTCGCATTGCAAAGATATTTGAATGCGTTTTTCTGAGAGCCGAAGAACTGAACTGAGTCTAATTATACTAATTTTAAACAAATCAAAACTAACAATGCAATTAAGTGTGCATATAGCTTAACGTAGAAAAGATTACAGTTAATTCTGGCGGCAGCAGACGTTTAAAAGCATAAGTTTAACTTCAAAGTGTTCAAAATTCTTGACTTATCTTTGACCTAAAAATATTTTCTTAGTTTGCAAGAACTACAGTACATACAAAGTCTTTGCAATATACTGTTTAATTATTTTATGGCGCTAAAATCTATGTAATTAATGTAATATTTATATTGAAGTAAATAATACTCCATGCAGATTATATTAAAAACGCCATTTATGTATAAATTGTACAATTTACATACCTTTTGTTTAAGAGTCTTATTTTCCCTTCTCTAGCATATTCGAAATACTAATTCTTTTACTTTTCAAGTACAATTTAAAATTAATAAAAACTTACGTTATATTTTGAACTGTGTATAGAATCTATAATATTGTAAACAAATTTTTAAAACTCTATGTTACGTTTCGGTCACTGGAATCAATTTCTTTGAATCAAGCTTTTGGAGTTTAAAAATTCAAGTTAAAATTTTCAGAAGTCTTTCTTGAAATAACTATTATGCATAATTATTTAGCCAGAAACGCCAACTTATAGTAATAATGAACCAATCAAATTTTTAGAAAAAATGCCTGTACGGAAATGTAGGCGTAACAATGTATAAATAATAAAATTAAGTAGCTAACGGCACGATTTAAGCTGGTATGAAAACATTTTTGTTTCATAAAGGAAGAAGAATAAAACAAGTATCTTAGTTACCTTACAATGTTACAAACAGGCAGTGTCGTCTTTGTAAAACTCATTCATTTGTTGATTACGGAAGGTGCACATTTTCTGTTAGATAAAAAAACCTTCATAATTAACTGTCACTAGAGGATGAGACATCTGTCCATCATTATGAAAATTCACCAACTTGTTGACAATGTTAAGCAATTCAATGTCTTTTTCGTGAGTTCAAAGCAGCGCAATAAAAAATGGTCATTTCTATTTCATTAAACGTATAATAATAAATGGAAATGCTTATTGTTATTCTAATCGACTATTATACGCAGTAAGTCAGAAAATTAAATAAAACTGCAGTTGTAGTAAAAAGAAAATCGTACAATCCTTATTTTTTTAAACAAATCTACTTGTAAACCTCGAAGCAACGCATAAACAAGTGACTGGGATATCAAAATTGCACTTATTACGCGGCGGAATCGTAAAAGCCGCTCGTTTTCATCAGGTTTCCACGACTTCCGTTGCCGCGCTCCTGATGGAAGCTTACGATCGCGATCCAACGTCGTGAATTTTTTTTCGCTCGCATTCATCCGGAACGATCGATTTTAGCGGGTGAAATGGGAGACAGCTGTTGAAGATCTGGCGCTTATTGTTTTGGAAACTCAATGTAATTTGTTATCGAAGATCGACTGAAATTGGAATTCAGATTCTTTCTAAAGTTTACGAAAATTACTTTGAAGGTTCAGCAGTCGATTATGTAATTAGAAAAGTACAATATTTAAAAAAAAAAATTACAGTGTTTTGTTTTAAATGGATCATGCTGAGAAACTATTTGTTAGAATATAATTTTTTTTAATCTTATTTAACGTCGCTCTGTATGTGCTGCCATACGGTATAATGCTTAACAGCGACGTAGAATAATTTTTTTAAATTGGTTAATTTTGTAATCAGGTGATAACAGTTTTAAGTGCAATGTCCAATCTAGAAATTATAGACTGCATTGACATTTTTAATAGGTCTCTCTGGAAGTTGAGTAGATTATAAACAAAATATTTGAGCAATTTTTGAACAATAACAATGCAAGTCAAAAGTGTTTAAAAACAAATAAAAAACATTTTTAACAATATTTATTAATATTTCTTTGTTAATCATAAATGAATGTAAAATGAGAATAAGATTCTTTTACTTTTAACGAACGATTTTAAACGTGCTTATCGTTGTTAAACAAGTGAAAAAATAAAGTTTAAAATAGGGTCAACAAATACCTGGCAAATCAAAGCAGCCTTTTCACTTTAAAGCAACACATTTTTCAAATAAATGATTAACTTATCGAAAAACACTCAAAGCAGGTTTGGAAATATTTCAACTATTCGAATATAAATTAAACGTATTTAAAAGGACAATCAAGGGCCATCGTTCAAGATTTTCCAGTTGCAATTTGTCCGAAATCGAAGACGAACATCCGTGGTGGGGAATGGTTATTTAACCGTCTGCTTTGGCTGGCGTCGACAGTTTGGAAAAGGTCACCGAGGCGTCCAGTGCGGTGCGGAAATTTTTCAAAGCTAAAGCTTTCTAGCGATATTTATTTTCGAGGTTCCTGTACACTTGGACTTTTTGCGCTTTTTGGCTGGATCAAGACGTGTGGAGATTGCAGTTATAATTCTGTGTGTTTAAAGTTTTTCCGAGGACTGCGAAAGTAAAATCGACCAATATGTACTTGACTGACAAGATTAACGAAAGGATGCGTAAACGTAAGCGCACTTATTGTATATTATACTCTATCTGCTTATGAGTATTTTTTAAACAAACTTAATTCACTACAGAGAATATATACTACTGCAAGAAAATAGATATGCGTATTTAAAAGTGCTATTAGAATGTAATCCTTGAGCATTTGTTATTTACGAACCGGGAAAAGTACTTGAATAATTATTTTAAGATAAAAAAGTCCAATCTTGATTCTTTTGCTCTTTTAAATGTATAATTATTGCAGAATTTTACAGAAGTGGAAAATATATTAGTCAAAAAACATCTTTTAACGTAAGGTAACTTTTAAGTTTCGAAAAGAATATCGAGGATAATAATATATGCAAACGAACATTATTTTTCCAAAATTCCCTAATGTTACATGTTATTAATTGTAATGCGATCGATGATTTTTTTATATTTAAGAATATTAACAAATGTAACTTTAGAATTCCTTTCCAATTTTTAAAATTTTTATTAAATAAACCAGTATTTTCATTAAAATTAATTTAAAATATTTCATAACTATTTACTTTTTATTTTATTATTTTCTATGTTTTTAATCAAAATATAATTTAATTACATTTTAATTGCTACGTCCTAAAGACGCATCCTCCTTTACTAGTAAAAAAAGAAAACACTTTGTACTTTATAATAATTAATTTCTCTTTAAAATCGTTGTCATAGTTATGTCAAAATATAGTGAAAAATTATAGTTTTAGTCGTTTTGGTTATGAATATTTTATATTTTATAGACCAGTGAATATTTTATATTTTAGATACACCAGTTTAACTTCATAATGGCATTTATGTATATAATTTGCCGTGAGTTATTTTTATTGCTTGAATCGATATCGTGAACAGTAACCTTTTTTTAAAATAACCTTTCAAATGCGAGACAATTCTTCTGAATTGCGCGTAATATTTTGAAAAATCTCTCGATGCCGCTTGAGGTTAACATAAGCAAACATTCTTGTTTCGTCAGTAAATATGTGCTTACTCTTTCATATTCGAGAAAGGGGTCAATTTTAAAATAAAACTGATGTTACACATGATTCAAACAAAATATTTTCGATCGGCAATGATATGCGCAAGTGGGATGATCAGATAACAATTATAATCTGACAAAATATGCGAAATAAAATTCAGTTATAAATTTGACTTGAATTATTAAATTAAGCCGTATTTTGATGCACAATTATTATAAGTAAATATAACTTAAACAGAAAGTGTATATTACTATATACGTAAGTGCAACAGCTTTTTCTGCAAGTACTCCCACAATTCATTTGAGAAAACAAAAAACGGCCAATCGTCAATCATTCGTTATTGCACAACTCCCGAAACAAATCCCAAACCCGCACCGTTAATTCACCAGTATCTCTCTTATATAGAGTGCATCCCGGCACGGGTGTGGATCGCCATCATGATGTTCACGGCCTGCTGGATGTCGTACACCTGCCGATTGCAGATGCCGATTTTGGTGGTGCCGATGACAGGAGCGAAAGATGCCAACGGAGAATACACCGGTGCCTGCACCAAAACGACCGAGAATACCACCGACGGCATTTCGTTATTCGTCCCCGATAACGCGGATGTATCTAATAAGAGAGAAGCGAAGACAGCAGGGGATAGGATAAAAAGGCTCTTTCAGAACCCCGACGACCTGCTCCACCAGATAATGAGCGAAGAACGAGCGAAGCGAGAAACCAGCGACGAAACTAAGATGGAGAAGCGCAAGCTTCTCGAAATGTTTAGTAATAGGCCCTACGATTGGTCGCCTTCTATCAGAGGTATCATCGACAACTGCAGTTCGCTTGCGTGCCACATTTTTTTGAACAAAATCTCTATTTATCGGAATGCAAAAAAAAAAAAAAACATTCGAATTTTCCACAGGCCAGGTAATATCGGCCTACTCCTACGGCAACATCCCGGGCAACTTTTTCGGCGGCATGCTGGCGACCAAGTTCGGCACGCGGCACACGATCCTCTGGACCGCCCTGATCTCGGCGGCCGTCTGCTTCATCAGCCCGTTGCTGGCGAACCTGGACTGGACCGTACTGTGGGCGGGACGCTTCGTCGTCGGGCTGACCGGCGGCGTCGTCTTCCCGGCCTGCCACACGATGGTGGCGAAGTGGGCGCCGCCGCAGGAGAAGGCTCGATTCGTCTGGTCCCTGATGGGGGGTACCTTCGGCTCGATCATCACCTATCCGATGGTCGCGGCCATCGCCGATCACATAAACTGGGAGTCGGCCTGGTACGTACCGTCGATGATCATGTTCGCCTGGATCTTGCTCTGGGTCCTACTGGCGTACGACTCGCCGGTCGAGCATCCGGGAATCAGCGCCGAGGAGCGGGATTATATACTCACGTGAGTGCGGAGATTGACGTGGGATGCGTTATAAACTCCCGAGAAGTTTCGAGATTATTTAAATGCTCGTGCTGGAATGAAACCCAGCTGTTGTAAACTATTTTTTTTTTTCTTTCCCTTTTCGATTCTAATTTAGTTTAGCTAAAGTTTTCAAGTAAACAATTGCAAAATAATGCCATACCGATTTGATTCTCAACAATTTCATCCGAAATATTTAGAACGAGTAAAGAATTTTAAGACTTGTAGGAGGTTGTGCCGTGGGTTGAGTTTGAGTCGGGTGGCAATTATTTGCACGTGTTATGGACTAACACTCTCTCTTTTTTCCTCCCTAAGTGACTTAAAATTTTCTAATACATAACGACACAATAGGTATTTTAAAATTTTCAGTTTTTCAATTTTTTGTAAAACGTTGCATCTGTAAATTTTAGACAGCAAGCGGGAACAGTGACTGCGGAGAAGAAAGGTTTCAGAGATGCCCCTCTAAAGGCAATGTTCACTTCGATACCGTTCATCTCGCTCATCATTCTTCACTACGGCAATCTCTTCTTGCTGTTCTTCTATCAAAACTCAATGATGCTGTACCTGACAAAAGCGCTGGGATTCAAACTGACGAACGGTGGATTTTTGGCGTCCGCGCCTTGGGGCGCCCGAGTGCTGTTTGGTTTCGTCTTCAGCTCCGTTGGAGACGTAATCAAGAGGAAGGAGCTCGTGTCGCTTACTAGCTTCCGTAAACTAGCGACCATTTTCTGTAAGTTTATATAGCCTGTTATAGGACATATAAAAGAAATTTAATTATTTTAATTTTTTATATACATTTGCATTTGTCATTTTCCGAGTTCGAGTTATTTAAATTCACCTGGTAATCCATATTTTTTACTTTTTCTTCGTCGGTAAAATCTTTCTAGTGAATCTTGATAAATAAGAAATCTGTTCACACAACAAATGCAGTTTAGAAAGACTGTAGCTTTTTGAACGTCTAAAAATATGAATTAGCTTTAAAGTTACAATAGTTTAAAGTTCAAGGATAACTTATAATAAGTTACTAAAATTTAGTGCAAACTATAAGTTAGCAATAACTTTGGAACAATTTAAATGACTCCATAATTCCACTATCTTAAGGCGTAGACATCTATAACTTCGGTTTTCTTGCCTATTTTAATATCATGAAAATATATATTCTTAGAATACATAAATTAATCTATTCTGATTTGTTTAAAAATCCGAAAATGCGTTAATTGAATTTCAGTAAAATTCATTGGTAATAAATTTAATTTACTTCAATGATTTCAGCTCACATTTTGCCTGGAATTTTCCTTATCCTGGTTGGCTACGTTGGATGTTCATGGGAAGTAGCAAACCTATTCTTATTCTTGGCGTTGGGTTTCAACGGAGCAGCTTGTATTTCTAATCTATCCAACAATCAGGATCTCTCCCCTAATTTTGCTGGTATATTGTACGGAATCATGAACGCCTTTGGAACCACCTCCGGAATGTATCTTCCAGTTGTGGTAGAAGAAATTGCCGACAAACATGGGGTAAGTAGCTGTAGCCAATGAATCTAAACGCTTTATGCATAAGTGTTTTGTATGTCCGCAATTAAAAGATTTTTAATTATGATTAGCGAAAGTTTTCATTTTTTACTTAATTTTCTAGCGAAAAACTACCGAAGGTAATTTAATAAATATGTATTAATTGCAGAATGTAATTGAAAGATGGCAAATAGTATTTTGGATCGGTGCAAGCGTTTGCATACTTTCAGCGGTTGTTTTCGCTTTCGGAGGAAGCGCAGAAATCCAAAGTTGGAACAAGCAAGAGGGTACTTAGTACTTTACTCCAAAAAATATCGAGAGTTATAAGTGTCAAATAAGATTTCAAAGTCGCTATAAAATCTATAACAAGATGTGCGCTCTCTTTACAAGATTTAAAAAAATGAGCATCAACTACAGCGATGAATAATTATTATATTTTTTTTAATTAATGATTATTTTTAAAATTTAGAAGACATTTATGATTATTAAATATATTTAATAAATGAAAAAACATTTCATATTTTTTTGTGCATAAAAAGCTTTTCGAGCGCCTTTGGAGTAACGGGAGTTAAAATTCCGCAGTGGGAAATAATCGTACAATTCAACAAGAATATATGTAGTATAAAGTACTTTATTTCCCAAGGGAGTAGTTTTTACCAAATAATTATTCTTTCAAGATTTGAAAAAATTAAAAATATTTTCATATTTTGATCATTTTTAAAATTGTATTATTTTATTAACGTTTTTTAACTATTTATACTTATTTATATTTACTGTTATATAATTCAAAGCATATAATAGATTGAATAATCAATTAATTAAAATATAATTCGTGTGATCAATTAATGACAAGGTAGTTTTTATTAAGTTATTGAATAGGTTTTGATACACAATGTAAATCTAAGTATTTTTGTTTGATGTAAAAAAATTAACTAATGTTAAAAAAATGTTGTATTTATGTATCAGAATATAGACTCTAAAAGTTCATAAAAAAATTATTTCGTTATTACCCTACTGGTAGACGACTCGAAAAGCCCCATCCCCCATCCGCTTCTCATTAATAAAAAAAGGGCCTTTATTCCTAAAAACGCGATGTATAACAAGGGGGGAAGTGCATTATTTTTCAGACTCGGATGATTCGAGCGTCCTCAATTAACACTCATGATTAAATATCATTCTGGATAGAAAAAGTCACTTTTCCCCCTCGTTGCGCAATGCAATATTAAAATATGTATAATGTAGCAATGGACTATTTACTTACTTGAATTATATTTTGTTTTCATTATTTCTAAACAAGTTTATTATAAATGAAGGTTCACTGTAAAATAAATATAAGTAAAGAAGAAACATGCAAATTTAATGAAATAATTTTATTTTCGTTAAACATTTTTTTAAAATAGATTACTTTATTTTTGCTTTTGATAAATACTAGTTAGTTTGACAGCAAAGCTGGATTTTCTGTTGAATAATAATTGTTCAAAAAGTACAAAATAATTTTGTGATAAATAATATCCATATAAACTATTATTATCTTACTATTTTTCTCTTTCTTTTATTTTTAAAATTTATTTATTTATTTATTACTATTGTATATTATACAAATTCAGTATTTCAATATATTGAATTAAGCAGACATTAATGATTTAGTTGTTATTTCAGTATTCCAAGTTCTAGAAAACATTATAAAATATATTCTCTCTTAATTTAATAAATACTATTTACATGAAATGAATATTCATTGTATTAATCTATTTCACATAGGCTGACTCAAAAATTTTAAAAGAACCATCTTAATACAAAAAAGACACATTTTGTACTTAAACTGTAAACTTAAAATCATTTAAAGCAATATTTAAATTACGGTACATTTACATCGAGCATCTGATGTACTTATCTAAAATTTAAGAAGTTCTGACTTTTTTGTAAATAATTTATTTTATTCTTTTATCACAAAAATAGTTCTTAAATCATACGATAAAATGTTCGCCTCTCAAGATTAACTGTTGAAGAGGTTTATATGTTGGAACTTCGTCGGTCCGCGATATCTTAATTCGTAGTTAATACATTTTTTCAGATTTTTCGGTAACGAAAATCAACTATGCAATTAATTAAAAAGAACGGTAATGCCCGTTTAATATAAAGGCAAAAATATTATTTATATATTTATTAACTGGAAGTTCAATCATCAATATAATATAGCATACTTAAAGCACACTTTTTTCCAACTAACGATCCATATTCTTTTATTTTATCATCAGAGGCTTCGTTTTGAACTTGGTGGGTAAGTTTGTAAAGTCCATATGACATTGCTTTATTACAATATAGTATTAAAACCTGTATTTAAAATAAAATTTATATTATTACGTTTATTTAATAAAGTTATTATTGTTGTTAAATCAAATAAAGTTATTATTTATTTGTTAAATCAAATTACGTTTCAATAAACTTTATTTTTTGCCTATAAAATATTTTTATTTGTAAGAAGACTGACTAAATTACTGATACTGATTTGAAAAAAATAGGAGCCAAACATTTTTGTGTGGAAATCGTTATTACTGATAATAAAGCAGAAAACTTTGTTGGTAGAAAATATTTTGTACGAGAAATACCTGAAGAATGTCCACTTCACCGTCTTCGTCTATAGCAGATTCATCTTCATTTAATCTACTGTATTTCGAAATATCTAATTTTGGCAAACATTTTTCAATATCAAACCAAGTGTAGGATTCAGGACAGAGAAGCTTAGATGGTCGCAATTTTGCCTTGTAACGCATTTTTTTACACGAATGTATGTAATAACCCATATAATAATACTTTAAGTCTGAAGCATATTTGTTTAATTTTCGAGTCAAAAATACTTCTCTAAGGGAGCTGAAAACGGGTTTTAATTATGACATGATCTTTAATTAAACTAAAATAAAGAAATTTTATTACCTAAATGTTCCTAAAGAAAGGTGAGAGTATTCTGGGTCATAAAAAAAGTATACACTAGAGATACATGATGGTAAAATATCAATAACGCCTACAGCTATTAATGTATTATTAAGCCAATATTGTTCATGGAAAGATCCATACCCCTGTGGTGGACCATCTTCCGGTTCCCACTCCTTAAAAAAGAAATCAGTTATTTAAATATGAACAGTAACATTTCAAGAAATGCAATTGAACAAAGTGTACCTGCAATGGACTTTTGACAAGAAAATCTAAGAAAGTTCTCTTATCACATTCCTCAGGTTTCTGTTTGTGAATTGCCTGTTGATATTTTTTAAAAAGGTTTGCGTTCTCATTAATAGTTACAAGAAATTCTTCTGTCATAACCCTCACCAGCTTGATCTAGTAAAGCATTAAGTTTTTTTAAAACAAAGTCAATATATCAAATCGTATAGTCATTCTTCGATTTTACGTCAGTCAAGGCAGATCCACTTTGCTCCAATTTCTTTTTCATACAAGTAGGCAAAATTTTCATCTAATGAATTTATTTAGTTACCTAATCATTTTAGACAACTTTTTGGAAATATAATCTCAGCAAGGATTATTTAGTACATATTTTAAATTATTTATGTAGATGTGAAAATTTTAAACCCACTTTATTAATTTATTTAAAAATTTGATTAAATTATCTTTACCCACAAAGATGATCGAACTAGAAATCTTGTGTAACGCTCCTCTGTAAGTTTTGCTGAATTATCCCCATGAATTACCATTTGATATTTTTTATAAAGCTCAAATGACGTTTTAGCAGTTTTCTTATAACTATCACTTGGAGGAGAAGTTCTGACAAGTCTTAACTTTTAAAATAAATCATAAAATTTTTAATTTTGATTCGGAGTAAAGGGGATGCCTATTTACTAAAACATAAATTTATAAATAAAAATAACAAATACCTCTAATTTATTTGAACATTCATTAATTTCATCAAAAAACTCTTCTAGAGTTTTCCCAATGTTATTGGGTTTATTTTGTTTCATAATGGCATCAATTTCATCTTGTGTTTTTCCCTGAGCTAAAAGTTTATTTTGTTTTCTTTCTAAACGCAAGAGTTTAGCCTTTTTTTGTGGAGCTCTATTTGGATCAAAGTTTGATAATTTAGTAATACTGGTGTTCATAGACTGACTTGATGAACTTGTTGCATTTTCATTTGACTGTTTACTTGTACTTGGTTTTAGTTTACTTACACTAGGACCTAATCTATCCCTAAGTTCTTCTGATACAGAAGTCACTTGCATTTTAGAAGCATTTTGTTCTACTCTCTGGGCATATTCAGAGCAATCAGGAATCTCCATGCCTCTAACTGAATTTAATAATATTTATTAAAAAATTAATTCTTTTAACTCAAAAAAATATTCTATAAATTTACCTATATCTTCGTCACACTCAATTGGACTAGTATTCTTTTCATCTTTTGGTAATTCATTTTTGAGGAACTTCAGCATGCGTTTCAAGATCTTCTTCTGAGATTTAGAAATTTTAAAATCTAAAGCTTCACACCTAAAATTAAAATTGAAAAATAATTGTTTTTTAAATAATATTTAAAATGCCCTTTCAAAATAAACTTTTTAATAAACATTACTTAATTGTATAATGAGGACAGCATGTACTTTTCATCATAGGTTTATAGCAATAACAACCACTTCTTCTCCATCCTCGGTCTAACAAACTTTGATAGTGTTGTACAGTTAAAAGATGAGCAGTCATTCCTATAAAAATTTTAAATTAGAAAAAAATGTACTTAAAAAAAATTTAATAGATTATACTACTTCGTTTGATTTCTAAAAGTTAATTTTGAAAAAGTTACCTTTTTAAGCAATATAAGCATACTTTATTAAAGCATAATAAAGTATGCTTTATTGAACATTTATCTAAAAAATTTGAAACAAGGAAAATCATTTTTAAATAAACAATTGTATGCTGATCCATACATATTTTGAATGTTATTAACTGTGTCAATTATAATACTAATTATGCATTCATCAGCTGTTTAAAAAGATTTGACATTAACATTATAATTTCCTAAATTTTTCAGTTTTTTTTCTAAAACTTTTACTAATATTTCGTTGTACTTCTTTGTATTTATCTTTGTTTTAATCTATAAAAGAGCATCATAAAGCAATTATTTTAAGGATTTGAAAATAAGACTGCAAAGTTTAAAACACTGTATTGTCGGTAGGTAAGTATAAATAAACTATTTCTCATTTTCCCAAGCTGTAACAATTAAAATCTTAATTTATACTTACAAATATGCAAAAACCTTTACAACTGTTTAATAGCATAAAAATGAAATACAATAAACTTGAAAAAAATATTTAACTTTTAACTTACAAAAACTTACTGTTGTACTTCACATTCACTCACCATGACTATAACTGGTGTTGGGACTGCGACAATAGCCACATTGGTTTTTTTCTTGTTTTGAATGGTACTGAATAATGCTATGTTGATGTTTAGGCATTTTTTAAGATTTTGCCACCTGCAAATGTATCTGACAGTTTCTGCAACTTCGTTTCTCGTTTTTCAAAAGCTTTTAGATCGAGTTTACGTGCTAGACAATTTTCGTTTTTAAAACGATTTACTAAAATCAAAGTTTACGCTCTTCTTTATGTCAAATGCTTGAGAAGACCTTTGAACGTTAGTCTTCGCAGGTCTCCGTGGTACTCTGTGAACTGTTCAAGTATTTAGGTTAGAGTGACTTCTTCTTTTACCCCTTTTTTGCACTTTTTTTACACATGCTTACACAGTTACACCGACAGTTTCTTGATTTTTTCGCTACCCGACAGCAGGTGTGCCAATTCGACAAGGTTGCCAGATTAGGTGTAATAGCGCGAAATTTTTAAAAAAACGAAATTTTGCCATTAGAAAGTAGTTATTAATAAGTAATATGATTAATTAAGAAGGTTGAAGAGATTTAGTCGTAGATCTAAGTGAAGAGAGAATTAGATTATCCGATTCATTACAACTGACTTTTCGTCAGTTATATTATAACTTTTCATTTCATTTGTTGCTGTGAGAAATCGACGTGAGCGATCGATCGCATTGTCGCTATTGTCGGCCTTTCGCCGATAAAGGCAAGAGGCGATAGGGCTTTTGTTTTGAACTCCTACCGTGTGATGGATGGCTATGGCTATGGCTACTCTACTGCTATTTGCAGTGGTTTTCGAATGTTGAGGTTATGTGCTCTGAACTGTCACGTGTCACGTGCCGCCACGTGGCGCAACTGGATATTTGAATGAAAGAACGATCTTGACCAATCAGAGAACTCTTTTAATGAGAAAATCACTATTTAATTTGTGAAATAGTTATAGATAATACGACGGCGCGAGAGGAGATGTGTTGTTCAGTAAGATAATTAAGGCACTCTTAGAATTTTTAGGCGTTTTCTCAAAGTGTGATTGGAGAAGAGCGTGAAGTTTAAAGACGCGACTCAGACTCGTAATTCGTAATAGATATAGGGCTATTACACATTTGTCAAATATGTGCCGTGATGTTTGAATGAATATATTGACGGCGTCGTTATAAAACTGCTGCGATGGAAAGTATTCGAACTGCGGTTAGATCAAAAGACTCTAGAGTGAAAGATGCATTCAAGCCGGTTACTAATAAAAGCAATAACAAATATGTTGTGAGGTATTGTATGAGTATCGTTGAACTCGCCAATTTGACTAGTGCATTTCCTGAATTGAACATACAGGCTAAAGGCGATGTTAAACACCCGCACGGACTTGCAGCGGCGGTTCGCGATGCGACGGAGGAACTTATTCTCCTAAAAATTGGTTACCGGAAGAACATGCAGAATTTGGATGGCAAAGACGTTTGGATCATCGATGTCGGTTCGAATTTTGTTCGTCACGTGAAAAGTGGAAGATTAAACATTCATTGCTGCGTACCCATTGTGGACATTCGCGCTAGTGCTCGCGATACTTGCCAGCGTATGATTATGCAAGAAATGATTCGTGACGGTGTCATAACTAAGGAAACGTATGATTTGTATATGAAAGAACCTGGAAGTGATATGCGTTGTTTCAAGCGTGCAGAAGAATGTAAGAAGACCGCCAATTATGGTATATTTATAAATTCGGAGTACGATAGCACTGAGAAGCAACTTTTAGAAATTTTTGACAGCCACGAATTTGACGTTGCGTATTCAGCTATAAATTTCGTACCTCAAGTATTCTACCGTACAACCGGAACCCTACCTAATCAAAACGGCGTTTATAGGGTAAAAAACAGTAGAATAACTTTTGGGTTTGCTTTAGACACGTCACTCAATTATAGCCATGATTATTCGGACTATATTCGACGCATAAAAGCCCAAGTTTATGTGACACCGGGCGGTCGTCTTTACGCAGCCGAGCGCGTAGATTATAGAATGGATGTTCTGTACATTAAATACACTCATTCTGCTCGTCGCCCAAAAATAAACGAACTTAACGTAAATACAGCCGTATGGTTTAAGGACGAGGCGAAGGTCGTGATGTCCACTTGGGAATTTGACGATTTGTACTATTGTGCAGCTAAAGATTATACCGCCCGTACGCGCGTTACTTTCAGGCGTAAATTGATTGAGATTTCACGCTCATTGTATGATCTTATTTACTCTTATTGTCTAAGATCCGGCGACAAGAGCTTCAATCTTAATGAGATTTTTTCTGTGGCCCTAAGCTTTAAATCGGAATTCACGATTAATGGCGTCGACATCGAGATGTTACAGCGCATACCCACGTCAGATTTGTTGTGGGTTGTCGTCGCCGTTCATTGCATTGCTTATCGCAAAAGATTCGCTAAAGGAATGGTTATACAGAATATGACTAACGAGGAAAAGATAAAGCGTCGGAATACCCATTTTTCTTTCGCCGGCCTGTGTTCCGCGTTGTGGAGGAAATTCTCGTCCGGGAACTTGCTAGGTCCAGTGAAAGTTCAGTGGGACGAGTTAATGACAGCTTTGGAAGAATGGCGTTCGCTCGGCGATTTAGATGTCAAATTGCTCGAGTCTGTGCGTGTGATTGAGATGGACGAATTTTTAAAGATTACTACCGCTCATTCGGAGGAGAATGTCGATGATTTTATTCTGCGCGATCTAAGTACCAGCGCTTTTGACGTTGTGTTCGATGAGAAGGAATTTAAACACAGGATTGACAGCATTTTGTGCGATACACTGTTTCCGGGAGAGTCGGAGATTTTACCAGCATACTACGACGGCGATGATGATATTGACAAAATTTTGTGCGGTAATACACTGTTTTCGACAGAATCGGAGGTTTTACCAGCACGCTGCGACGGCGATGATGAGGGATCAGTGGTATCTAATATTAAAACGACATTGTCAGAAAGTAGAGCGCATTCGATTCTACAGGAGTTTCGCCGTTGCGTTAATAAGGATGACCATCATAAGACCGAGGATTCAGTCGAGAGAATTCGTAAAGCAACGGATGAGTTGGACCAACAAGTTACGTGCGGTTCTAACAAAGTTCTAAGGATCAAAGGAGACGGACACTGTATGTATCGTGCGTTAGGAATGTTTGTAGGAATTGCCGATCCTTTAGTTATGAGGGATTTTGTTTGGTCGTGGTGTACTGAACAAGAAAAACTAACGCATGCCGATATCATGATCAAAGACGGTAGTCCCAGTGGTTGGGGAGACACATTTTTACTTACTATCTTTTCCCGCGCGACGGGCTTTAGAGTTTGTACGCACGTCTCCATCGATAACAGCCCGACGGTAGCCACTTGTGGATATTCCGATCCCAGCGCTAGTGGTCCGTTGATTCATCTGTCGTGGAATGTGGTCGCTTCATCCGGACACGTGGACGTCATCCTGGACGAAGTCAGAGGTTTGGATGATATACACGACGAGTGTTTGGAATTTCAAGATTTCCTGGACAAAAATCGGTTTCCTCGCGTGCCGTATACATCGGGCAACTGGAAATCGATGTACGATTATGTTCACAAGCACAACTTGAGAAATAAAAGTAAAACCGCGCGTCTTGACTCCCTTGGAATACTTATAAACAGATCCGCATATAAATTGAGTGAAATTATGGAGCGTTACTGCCTGGATCTCGACGCGGATACACCGATTCTAGATCTTTGCGGGGCACCTGGAGGTTTCTTACAGGTGTTAACAGACTTGGCATTTACTGATGTGACGTCCGTTTCAGTGACTGATAATTACAATAGATCGGTGTTTGATACGTCTTACAAAATTATTATAGCGGATATTAACGACTTTATCCCGAATCGAAAATACGCATTGATATTGGCTGACGGTGCTCAATCCTATCTCAGCGAAGACATCTTTTCCGCCGAAGTGAGAATAGCCCTCGCTGCTTTGGAAGACGGCGGAATGCTGATTATCCAGCATAGTAACTACTTCTTGCAGTTGTCCGATCAGTTGACACCACATTTTTCTGAGATCGAAAAAATGAAGCCGCTCGCGTCATGCGAAACGAATACCGAATTTTACATCATCGCTGCCGGCTTCAAAAATGGTCCCGCGAAAGTTATTGACGAGGTGAAGGAGGTATGCGTGGCTGGCATTCGCGCAATGTTAGATTGTGAACCTTGGTCCAAGGTATCTTTGGCTGAGAATCTTCCGTTGCATTCTTTGCACAGAACTATCGCAGCAGCGAAGGTTTACAATACGATGAATGAAAAGCCTGACGAAGATCCCGAGGCTGCAGGTGTAAATCTTATCTTATCTTCGTTAGTAAACGCGAGGCTTTGAATACATCAGAACCAGGGAACCAGGGTTTACCAGGGAACCAGAACCTGAGTATTTGAAGAAACTTCAAGACACGACTGAGAAGTTGGATTAACTCGACCGTCAATTTGGCACTTGTAAGGAAAAGATCGAAGATGAAAAGAAGCAGAATGAGACAGTTTCGTTGCTTCGTCTCGTAACTCTAAGTTCATTGATTCGGATCACCCATTAAAAAAGAATTTCTAGTTTTTTTATTTTGTCAGTGCAAACTCAATTTATATTTTATACATATTTTTATATTCAATAAATTTTTATATTCAATAAATTTTTATATTCAATAAATTTTTATATTTAATAAATATTTTTTATTTTGCAATTAATTTATGGTGGAATTTGTCAGCATATTTTTATTTTTAAAAAAGTTTTGTGAATACCATATTGAAACAGAGATGCTTCATTCAATATTGCAAGATTGAAACGATTTTCATTAAGAATCTTTAGTTAACTACTGTTTGGTCATAAAACACATCATAAATATATAAACGACCATTAAGTGTATATGTATAATTTAATTTAGTTAATTTATTCATAATTTTGTTACACCTCACGATTAACTATCAAAAGTACAATAAATTTGTTATTAATTAATCAACTTATTATTGTCAGTTGGGTACCATCATTTTTTACTACATTATATGAATTATGCAAAAAAACGGGAGCTGCAAAATTTATTGCACGCATAACTAGACTTACGGTAATAAAACGAGTTACGATTCTTTTCAGGTTTAGCGAAGCTTTCTCTCGACTGGTGGCGCGAGATAATACGCAAAAATATAAATGCTATACCTCATTATTTATTTTACAGCTTTGAACATTCGTACGGATTTAATAAGTAATTTTTTATAAAAATATTTTAAATTGCTTAAAATCTTTTAATTGTTTATTTGTTTTTTTAGTGATATATTAAATAAAAATTCAAAATATATATAGTAATGAGTTTTCTCTTTAACTTTTTATTACTGCTTTGCGCATTCAATTTTATAATTTCAGTACGATTACACTTATTAATTTTAAAAATTTTATAATTAAATATGTTATAAAGAAATTCTTTGAAATTTACAATAAATCATCGGCTAATTATAATTTTTCCTGGAGTAACTGCTACTACGAGTAATTCCAGCAAACGCGAACAATGAAAATTGTACGCGGATCCCACTCTCCCTTATATATCTTGCACAACAGGTCCCACGTGACGTCTCGAAGCGCCAAACCGATGCCAGACGTTTCGGCCTCCCAGCGAAGCCTTTATCGATTAACAGCACATAATATTCACGTGTACGTGGAAGATTCGGGCAAGTGTTTTCGGTGGATATATATATACATATATATACGTCGCCAAGCGCTTTCATGAATGAAACTCTCCTCCGTTTCCTCCCCACCGGCTCGACATCAACAGGCGTCTTTTACTACGCAGCGATGCGCACTGGCCAATCGATTTTCATTCTACCTCGAGCGGAGAGGAAAAGCTCGACGTTTTCTCCTACTTGCCATCCCTACCGCGGACTTGTGTCTGCTTTCGTTGGCAGGAACGTAGCCCAGGAAAAGAGGACCATTTGCTCATTAAAATAGACTAGACTATTTTCAGGGGATAATTGCAGTTAATTACAGTCTATATAATAATTAAAAGTTTAACAAAATTATGAAAAGTTAAGATTTTATATTCTTTATTAAATCGGTTAAAATAACAATGCACCGACCAGTTTCAATTTACTATCTTTGAACAGTTTTACAGAATTTACTATAAATCCATGAAACAATTAAATTGGTCTATAAATGATTATTATAAATTTCGATAATTTAATATAATTATAAAACTTGATTTAATAATTTAATTAGTGCTATTGATAACTTTGTATCATTTAGAGTCTATTAATTTACTACAGGAAAGAACTAACTTCAATTAATATATAAAAGAAATCGGAAGTTACTATGGGTTAATTACGTAAAGCTAGATAATTATTATTAAATTTGATAATTTAATGTAATTAAAACAAAATTGGATGATTTAATTATCTCATTAGAGCTGCTGATAAATTTAATATCATTTAGAGTCGATTAATTATTTAGATACGTAAAAAGTTTCTCAGAGGAAAGAATATTTTTAAAATTATACAATAAAATAGTTTTAAATGAGAGTCTATACAAAAATCAAGTTTATAGAGATACTTTTCGTATGATGTTCGAACATTTTGTTCCATTTTCCATTTCTTTATGCGCTTAAAGAGCTCTAGATGGTAATGGTGCTTTTAAGCTGCTTATGTCTCATTAGTCTTCTTTGGTGAAGTGAACTAGACGTTGAATTGAAGTTATTTTTATACTAATTATTATTATTGTTATTTGCTTTATTGAAGTGTTCATCTTCTTTTTCTTTAAGGAATTCAAACGATTATTTTTGCGGTAAAAGCAAATTGAACTAAAAATAGAATTCAGGAAAAAATACTTTATAAGATATATCTTTTTATGACAAATCAATATTAGTCACTTTATTAGATTGTCATCATACGTCATGTTCAAAGTTGATGTACGAAATTCAATGTTTCCTTCCTGTTTGTTTATTAGATGTTAACTATTGAATCTACTGTATACAATAAAATATTTATATCAACATATTTTCCTGATTTTAAAAACAAGTACATAAAATACATTTTCTGCTAGTTTTTGTTATATAAATAAATTTCAATCATCCATCAAAATGTTTTTATTCATTCATTTGACTTTTTTGCTAGAGAATAGTTTTTTCCCCAGTATTCACTACAATTATTTAGAAAAAAACACTTCTATTAGATAATGAGGCAGATTGTTTAGAAAAACCAAAACGTATCGTAACAAAAAGTTTATTTTTATATATTCGTTCAACTTCGTTAATTTATAATTTATAAAAAGTTGGATATAAGATTAGTGCCAAGTAAAGAAAAATTAATATGACAATATGAATTTAAATTCCAAAAATCCTTAAAACAATATCTTCGTTAACTTGCTTCATATCCTTCCTCAGTTTCCACAACTTAACAATAAAATAAAACCCGAAAACTCGCAATGAAAAACTTAATCGTTTCGGTCACTCGGCGGTGCACATTAATTCAGCCAATCCGTCAGAGCCCGCTTCCTCCCCCCTGGCAACTACGCTCCTGGCATATCCCCAACCCTACCGCGCTCGGGAGACTTTCCTCCCTCCCAGAAACCGGGCAGAATTCGAGACACCGGAGAGGTCGAGCGGCAGGCGGCGCCTCGCTCTTTTTTTCGCGCTATACACCTCGTGGCGAATGACGTCAATGGGAACTCCGCAAAAAGTCATCCGCGCCGCATTTCTTACGTATGTAGCGTATACGCTCGCTCGGCGCACGCGTCCACGGCCTGTGTGTTAACCCATGAGCTTCCGGGTGGGAGCGCAGGGTATTTTTGGCCGAGCTGGGATTTGCCGCCGAGTTCCTTAAACTTTCATGATTCAATGATATTCTTATACGTGGGTGGCTCGTTCGAGGTCGATAACAGTCGCTTGTTGAGTGGAAGCTGCAGGCTGCCCGCAAATTGGTAAAATGGCCATCGATTTTAAGAGGAATTTCGTAAGCCGTCGAGTTTTAACGTAAAATATGAAGGGAACTTTGTGCTGTGGAAATTTATTTACAAGTATCTGCAAATAAAGTGCACTTGTGATTGGATTTGACGTATAAAATGAGATCTTGAAAGAACTAGATCAATTCGCAATTTCCCATTCAAATTCCTCGTATTGTAAGACTTCGCTTGAAGTATCAGATTTCTTTCAATATTTGCAACACAAGGCTTGAAGATTGGGTTGCAAATATCGAAAAAATCCGAGCTCATGTTCACTAAAAGTATAGAACGCCCAGATATGACACTGCATTCGACTTTATCAATGTTACAGATTAAGTGGTCCTATATCAACTATACAGCACAAAGTGCAAACGTAAATATAAAGGATGATTAGGCTGAAAGCGGTGTTCGAATTGTCGACTAGATTGTGCGCAAGTCTGCGAAGGGTAATCTAACAACCGCAGCAGAAATCCTAATGACCCAATCAGCCTAAATGAACGAAATCTCGGAAATATTCAACCTACATTAGTTCTTCGCTGCCATTTTAATCCTTCAGTTTTGATTACAGTTCTGGTATTTTTCAGATTCAGTCGTCATTTTACGTTGCTTGTCGATGTTTCATTTGAATTAAGCTGTTCCATTTGACTTTTTTAGTTCTGGCTAAGTTGAATAATAAGATTTCCACTGATCAACAAGTGAATGACTAGCTATACTCGATTAGAAAATGAAACCATGATTTTAAATTGAAATTGATTCACGTTCAACTACTATATTTACGGCATTGTCCGAGAAGATATACTTAATCGATGCGTAGGTACTCAAACGAATTGGAAGAAAGATAAAAATCTGCAAGGATAAATCTAATCTGCAAATCAAACAAAAAATATTCATGTTAAAATATTCCAGTTTAAATTTGAAATCGAGACTGGCATATAAATTTGCTACTTTTAGCGACTCATTAAAAAATTTAACGCGCCTTCTAATCCACGTTTAAAACTTTTTACGATCATTTACTAAAGTACGAATCGCTTTGCAGAACGTACATGAATCGAATAGTCTTCGTACGACCGGTTACGACAATTTTATAATCCTAAAGCGTGACGATCAATGTTAAAATATTGGTTAATTTACACTCGTTTTATGACGATCACGACCTCCACTCGTGCGACAACTGTGCATTTCAGTTCTTCCACGTGTGGAATAAGCATGCTTAAAGTATGAGACTATTGTTTTAATTAATCTTAAATCAAGTGCAGGATAATATTCAAATTTTTCGTTTTGAAATTTTTTATTCTATTGTAGGTTGTTAAGTTCAACATATTTTATTTAGATTTTATTTTTTAAATATAACTGCAACATTCATAAATTTCGACAACAATAAAAACAACTTGTTTTTATGAAAAGCAAGAATAGGATTATTAAAATTTTCGTGTGTATCTATATCAATGAACAAGTCCTTCATTTTTTCCATATATTTTGTGCATTAGTCAAGGAGGAATGTTTAAATAAGGACGCTGTTTATTTTTTATTGAAATTTGACGATAGAAAGAATTTTATTTTGGATTTGATTCTGTAATTACTTTCATCCTTTTTTCAAGTTTTCATAATTTCCTGAGGAAAAATTGATTACGATATACAGTCTTAATTAAAGCTAAAAAAATCTTAAGGATTTTTCTCAAAACTACGAAATAATCTTTTCATCAAGAATGTAAAAGTAAACTTCTATCACGGTGCGCATATTCCTAGTCTAAGAATTCATGCTGGAAGATATGCAGATCACGCAAAAACTGGCATAAGGTGGAAATTCCCTGTTTCATTTAGAAAAGTCATCAGCACTTCCAGTTTCCTCGTGTTTCATTTTTCCACTGGCCGCACTGAAAAAAAGAAAGTGTACCGATTGACATCGGCGTCATATAGTACTAGGAAAAAATCTTCAAAGATTGAATCTTCAAGGAAAGACATGCGATCTGCTTCAGTAATTAATTTAATTATTACTTTAAGTTTCTTAAAAAGAATTTTATATTCTTAAACTCAAATTAATCTTTAAATTCATAAGTAAAATTATAACAATTTATAATAGCAATTAACAATTTATATCTTTATAATGTTATAATGAATCAGAGTAATAACGACCAGCATAAAACCCGCGTAAAAGCGAAAAAGAATAAGGACCATTTATAAATAATTCAGTATATTAACACTTACACCCTTCGCATCCAGAATCTCCTTTCATTTTCGCTTTCCACGAGGCGCATTATTTGTATTTCGCGAATAAATGAACGATAAAGCGTGGATTCTCAGGTGTGCGATCGGCGACTTCTCGGCTCTCATCCCCCGCGAGTGCGAGAATTCCAGGCGTGCTTGAATGAGACTTCGGGCGCGCCTTGCTTGTGTGGTTCATTGCGATTTATAGTCAGGTTGCGGAGAAATTGAGAGAGGGCAGGATGAATACGGATAGGTAGGCTTCTTGAGCCAAGTAATTTTAAATGTGCGTCTAGGGCCGTTTGCGCATCATCATTGTCGGAGTGGTTTAATTATAATCATTTGTTTATCGGTCCTTTGCGAGGTGAATATTGTTAGCCCGTCGTTTGAGTAAACTTGACTTTTTAATCGTCGTCAGCACCGATTCAATTTCAGCGGTTCTGGAAAATTTTTGAAAGTCTGAGAACAATAAAAAGATTATATTTTTTATCACTTTATTACTTCTTTGTAAGGTTCAAAATTTTTAATAGATATTTATAAAGCGGCAAATTTTAAGTTTCAAGAACGATATAAAAGCCCACAAAACTCGGTTCTGCTCTTTATTGTTATTCAAGGTGATCCTTATATTTATTTTTTTGGTAATTTAGACTCATCATTCAAACGTAATTTGCTTTGAAATAATTTTCATGAATAATTCATCAGTCGAGTATAGAAAAACCGTAAATTTAACGTTTAACTATATAATATTTGATCTCATTTCCAATATGAAATATTTCTTATAATTGTTTCCAGCTCTCTGTGCCTATTGTATAAGTCAGGTGCAGATGATAATGTTGAGCCAAATGGAGGATTACTAACATTTTTTAATTGGCTCCCAATGCTTAATGGACTTTAATCTGTCTTCACATAAAGGATGACTGGACTGATTATTAACAATTTTAGTATATCTTAAATTTTAATTGCGCACTGGTTTATCTTAGAAAGATAAACGCACTATGATTCGTGCACAGAAGAATCGTGCCCATTTTAATTGTGTACACTTCGGAATAGTCTAATACACCTATACATCAATATATAAATTTCACCAATGCTAAAATGTGCACGACGTTTAATTATTCGATCCTCACGTGCATAAACCAACTCATACATTTTTCATTACACACTTCTTTGATTATTACACCCAACTTAAGTATGTTAATTGCTAAACAGACATTGTTAGTTAGAACATTGCATTAATTATTCATGAGTACATGTGCTTGATCATCGTATTATAAGTCCAGAAATGTGAAAAAATCATATATTGACACTTTTTGATATATTTACGTAATATAACAGTTACAAGATAAATTATATTACATTTTAGTTAATCTCAAGGATTTCTAAATAGCACTATATACACATAATTGAACCTAGAATCTTATATTATTTAAACAATTATTAAAATCTATTTATGTAATATGGAAACCTTATATAATTATCTTATTAACTCATGATATTCCGAGTAAATATTCTTATACACTACTATTATAAAAATGATTCTCTTTTATTTCCAATCCCATCCTATTATAAGAATAAATAAAACGAATGAAAGAGTTGTGCGCATGCTTTATCATTATCTCTGCATGCAACGAATATTTTAGTTTAACTCGTTTATTACCCACATGAAAGTGACCTTGGACGGGTTTTACTGTTCCGGGACAAATGTTTAATTACCTGTCAAACGGTAATTTCTTAATTATTGGCCTCAATTTACAATTAAAATAAGAAATTACTTTAAATAATTATTGAAAAGTTCTATTTAAAAACCGAACAATAAATATTCAATTATGGTTTATCTCTTATTTCAAACGAAAATTAATGCTCATAATTATTGTTATGTTGCTTAAAAAGAATTTGGCGCCAAAAAGACAGTACGTTATATGCGATCGACGCTTGCGATGAATTCCTGAGAAAAAATTAGTACTTTAGCCAATATTTTTTTTTCAATTGACGACAAAAATTTACGCGGAAATTCCATCTTCATTCAATACCGTTACGAAATTCGAAAAAACAGAACTGACGAGAAAAGTATATGCGATAATGAAATCCTTGCCTGCTCTCGCATTAATCACGTCCCACTATTTTCACTTCTTATAAATATAAAGTCAAAGCGGCTTCACTCATCAGTTCGGTCTTCGAGTTCCCGCCAGTCAAACGCGCGCGAATGAGTGTCCTGGTGAATTCGCACTGACGGAGGTGTCAATTGTTAATCGTGCGTGTACGCGAGCCGTGGTTAATTATCAGCAATGAAATATAAAAAGTTTGTGCTGTGCGTTTGCGTGGGTTTGTTATTTGAGTGGGCGAGTTGCAGTTCCAACTATGATGATTATTTGAACCTGGAAACAGTTCAAGTTGTAAGTGCCGGTGACAATTTGATGCTTTCTAATGTATACTTTCCAATGTAATATTGCTATTGCAAAATTTAATGTTTTGTACATTTAAAGGGAAATATTATTTCTTTTCAGTAATGTTTTAAGGAAAAAAGTGTTTCTATTTAGATTTAGAAATAAAACTCTTTTCAAGTAGATAATAGCAAGTGATCCCAATTATTAAAATAACTATAGTTTATATAGAAATATAACCTATTAATTAAAAAATATACCTATATAATTATTGAGGCGAGTGATTATATAGCACTTACTGATTAGGTAGTGAAAATTTTATGCCAAATGCGAAATTTAAAGTTAAATATTTAGAAATCACAATGAATAAATCATAAACGTTTGTAGAATCAAATAACTTCTCTGATAACTGGTTATGTTCTTATATTGCCGGTTTTTTAAATATATGCATGCTGTTGCAATAATAACATGATAATTTATTAAAATTTCTATTCTAAATAGTAAGTGTTTACTTTCAGTTATTTAGACATGGAGAACGAAGTCCGGAAAAAGTGGAAGCCGTACTGATGAAAGATAAAAATCCATTAAATGAAATGTATGGATTTGGGCAACTGACAAACGTAAGCTACAACTTATTGTTTAACCAACTTTATTTATTCTCTATCCAAATTTTTGGAATGAAAATTAATATTTCGAGGAATAATGTTTATACAATTAAAGATAAATAATTAAATAACAATCAAAAATAAAAAAAAGTAGTATTATCGAACCATTTACGAGAATTAATGTGAAACAAGTTATTATGCTGGTTTCTGCAAAAAATTGTACAATTATATACGGACAATAAATTCAATAAATTTTTTAATTATGAAATATTAATACCATTAGTTGATGTAAAGTGGCATTGCAGCTTAGTTACATATTTAATTATTTTATCAAATTTATCGCTCGTATGATCAAATCTAATCGGGGTCAGATTTTCACGTTAATTTGTCACGTTTAATGTTGTAAGAAGTGAATGTCTTGAAACTAAAGTGAAGGTGTTAAATTTCCTTACGCAGGAATAAATTTCTCATCAAAGTGTTATTTTTAAGAGAATGCTAGCGAGGAATGTTGGAGAAAATTTAATTGGATTCTCGATATCTCGATGTATCTTTCTTCAATCTAAGAAAAAAATTCAAGCATTAAATTTCAATAGTATTTATTTTTAAATGTTAAAAATTATGTGTGCAATATAATCTTATAATTCTGTCCGTTATCAATAATTTTATTTCATTGTTATCATTATTACATTACGAGAATCACGATGAATTATTTCCTAGTAGAAATTTGACGATAAAAACTAGCGAGTTCATTTTAACTCTATAAATTAGCTAATTTAACTGCTTACTTCAGTAGTTTTATGTCAATTCTTCTGGCAGAGATTATTAACATTTTTATTTACTACAGATTATTATTACTAAATTGTACTGTTCTGGTCTTTATTTTATTAATGGCAAGTGGCTTTCAGACTATTGAAAGTCTTGTAATAGATATATTCATAATTCTTTTTCCCCGCCTTTCCTCGTATTAATTTTTGACTCAAAGTAAAGGTAATATTGAAGTAAATATTTTGTGTTCTTTAACGTTTTCTCGTGTTTTAATCGAATCCTCCTTTATGTAACCATTTTTTTCGGACTTAAATGACAATAATGATGTCAATCATTTAGAAAAGTATATTTCAATTTTCATTTAATTGAACGCACACATGTTTTTAATTAATGATAGCTTTGAACAAATTATGGAGATTTATTGATCTTATTTATTGGCTCTTGGTAGTATAAAATTGAATTAATGCTGATAAAATGAATGTAAAGTTACATTATGCAAATTAGTATGTTATCTAAAATTTTTTCAAGTTTTCAAAGTCTGAAACAATAACTGTTTTAATGATCAGCCCAAGTAAATTGCACCGAGGAAAAAAAAACAAAAACAAGCAACGTAGAAAGTCAATCGCAAAATTAGTTTTTCCTCTTCAATGACTTAAATAAAAAAAAAACCAGGAAAGTTAAACTATCAATTAAATCCTTGGTCACCGCTCATCTAAATTCAAGAACTTGCTTTCAACTCATTCAATTCAGACTCGGCGCAAGCTGCGAAAAGCTCGATAAGTAATTCGCGCATTATTCTTCACCGTAGACGGGCAAACGGCAGGAGTTCCGTCTCGGCGAGGCGCTACGGCGCCGGTACGGGGATTTCCTGGGCTCGGCGTACAAGCCCGGCGACGTCTACGCTCGCAGCTCGGCCTACGACCGGACGAAAGTCTCGCTGGAGCTCGTCCTCGCATCCCTCTACCCACCCAGGGGCGAGCTCGTCTGGAACGAAGATTTGAAGTGGCTGCCAATCCCCATACACTACCTGCCCAAGCAGCTGGACAATCTGTTCTTATTGAGCACCTGCCCCAGGTAGTTCTTTTAAACTCGCGGAGTGCAGCGCAAAATATTTTCGAGAATTTTCGATTTTAATTAAATTAAAATTAGTGGTGCATTTTAGGCATTACGTTTGTTCTGCAATTGTATAAACGTCTTTTATTTATTTACGTACCGCAAGAAAGTTTATTTTGTGCAATCAAAATTAGTTATCTTCTGAGTGTTTACCTGAGTTTTATCATTTTGCAGATATCAAAGGAATTTAAAGCAGGTCATGAATTCACGTGAAATGAAATACAAGCTCGCGAAACACGAAAATGTTTTGAAGTTTTTGCAGAAAATGTATCCTGACGTCCAATACAATTTGGAAAACGTATTTTATCTCAACAACTTGTTAAACATGCAGGTAATTGTATTGTGCAGAGTGAGAAGATCAATTAGATGGAAATATTGACTGCTTCATTCAAGAGTTGTATCTTAAATTTTAACATACAATATATACTCTTCTATAATTTTGTCAAAACTGCATTGAAAAAAAAATGGATTTGGTTCTATAATTTAAGAGGTCTATTCGCGTGAACGTAATTCATTTTTAGGCGATTTTTTAAAACAATTTCACTTACTAAAGCACATTTTGCGCTTAACATTCTAGAAAAGCTTCAATATGACGCTACCAAGCTGGTACAAGCCCGAGATTCACGAGTTGATAACCGCAGCTGCCAAATTCTATTTGGATACATTATCCTTCACGCCGAGCTTAATCAGGTTAAACGGCGGCGGAATGACCAAGAGGTGGGTGGAGAATATGGACCCGGATGATCTCAGGACGGAGCCGGGGCCGAAGATATATCTGTACAGCGGACACGAGTTCACTGTTTATGCAGTCGCTAAAGCTCACAACGTAACGCTGAACAAGTCGCCAGCATTCGGCTCGGCTCTCATTTTAGAAAAGCTGCGAGACGGCGAGGGTTACGTTTACGTTAAGGTAAAAAAAAAAGTGTAGAAAAAAATCTTTAAAATTTAATTATGTACTAATTTTCATAAAATATTACACGTAACAAAGCACTACTGTCCTTTACAATATTACTAAACATTATTTAATTTGAATGACAATTCCATTCATAGTACATAGCATATTCTTCTTACGTTTAAAGTACGCGAAACCAAAGAACAACTATTGTTATTTAAACTAGATGAGTAACAAGGTTTTAAAACAATAGCATTACAATGGTATTATTTTAAACATAAGTTATCTTTAAAGTTGTGGTTTTTACGTGCTGGATATAAAGGTTGCGAAATGACATCATTTGAAAAATGTTTAAATCTTCATTTGAAAGTAAATACTACTTCTGAAACTGAAAATTAAATTAAATTTAATTAAATTTACTGGATTTTTATCACACACTGCTAATTATAACGCACCGTAAAAGTCACAAAAAAATTTAAAGAACCACAGTGAGGAATGTTTGTAATTTTTAATTTAAAAAAAAGTCCAGTTAGAAGAGATAAATTTATGTTCTACGTAGTTGGAAACGGCCGTGTTTAAATGATCTATAGACGAATGGCTATACCATTAGATAATTCTTTCTGTTTATTAGTAAATTTTTCTTTTAATATTTATCAACATTGATAATAAATTACTATCTCTAGTTTTACTTGATATTAATATGCATAGAGCTTTTAAAAAACCGCGAACAACTGATCGATCGTTACGATGTTATGTTACAGATGTACTATTGGACTGGTCCATCAGAAGAGCTTATACCAATAAAGTTAGATTGTGGCGAATATTGCACACTCGATGGCTACCTAAATTTAGTAAGTCCTTCATTGCCATCGGAAAATGACATGCTGTGTTTGTTCAAAAACCTAAAAACAGCCGACTTGGATTAACTTCCTATTTTCCCGTGAATTTCAGTATTGAAATTGCATCATTAGTTCAAATTATGTGTTAGTAAATTTTAAAGTAAAGCGTATAAAATTGTAAAAATTATCTGTAATTAGTACAGTTATAAAAATGTCAGAAGTAATCAATAAATACTAAAAGTACAATCGTATAATACAATATAAGGTCATGTAGAAAGTAAAATAGGGATTCCATTAGTATGTCTGTTTACTTTTTTAAAGTATAAATACTTAATTAAAATTATTATTTATATAGAATTGGTTTCTAAATTTAAATTACCTTCCAGTGTAACGGATCAGTTGCGTAGATTAACAATGGGTCGATGATACTTTGATTATTTATGTGTATAGTTTTTTGCTTTCTCCTAAAGGAAGCATTGTGATAGTAATTTTTGGACTTGTTCGAAAAAACGGTTATAACTGTATTTTAAG